>NW_019280992.1:0-40661 GCF_000648695.1 Onthophagus taurus
TCTATTTGTAAGGAACGATAGCACGATTGCTTTAACATACTGTGAAATGTTTAATTTGAGAATTTTGTATTTTAAACCATCTAGCCATATTCTATTGAAGGCTTGTGTGATATCTAGGAATAGAGTCGCTGTGTACATTTTATTTTCGAAACCATCTTCTATTAGGTCGACTAGTCTTTGAAGTTGATGGCTAGAGTGCCCTTGTTTAAAGCCGAATTGAAAAGGTGGCAAAACTTGCTGTTCGTTTAATTCGGCATGTAATCTTATTTGTATTACCTTTTCAAGTAGTTTTGAAAGGGTACAGAGAAGACTGATCGGCCTGTAGCTTTCCAATTTTGATTTATTTTTCCTCGGTTTGTGGAATAGTAGGATTGTTTCCATGCTTCAGGAAAGTATCCAATTTTTAGGGATGCATTAAACAAGCTTGCTAAATAAGCGAAGTATTTACGAGGGAGATTTGTTAAAATAGTATTTGTTATAAGGTCATACCCTGGTGCTTTTTTCTTTGGTAGTGATTTCAATATTTGGTGGATTTCCTTAGGTGACGTTGGTTTCGTAAGATTTGTATTAGTTGGCAAATTTTGTTCTAAATATTCCTTTACGTATAGGCTATGACGTGGTGGACACTTATTAAAAGGAGTAAATATGTGAGTTAGATGATTTCCGAATATTGTTACTTTTTCTTCATCGGTGCTATAAGCTTGTCCATTTTCGGTGATAGTTCCAATTTCATATGGCTTTTGAAGAACTCTTCTGGTGGCTCTCCACATTTCTTGTTCGCCTGGTTTCATATTCCGTAGATATTGCTGGTAGGATTCTAGTCTATATGTTTCTAATTCACTTTTCACCCTGTGTCTTAATTTGTTGAGTAGGGTCTTGGTTTCGGGCTTCCTTAGGCGTTGCCATTCTCTACGAGCGTTGTGCTTTTGCTTGATCAGTATCATGATTTCGTTTGGAGTAGAATGTGTTTTTCTTTGACACGTGGGTTTTTTACTTGTTGCTTCCATTGCGCTTTTGGTAATTGCTTGGGTGATTTCTTCAACTCGTTGGTCAATATGTGCCTCAGTAGTTAGGGGGTGGTGGTTTTCTATGTTGATTGAGCAATTTTCTTGGAATTGTTTCCAGTTTATTTTTCCGTATGCAAGGGAATTATTTCTTGGGGTTATTAAAGGTGATGTATCGTATTTAATTATCACCGGAAGGTGATCTGAGTCTAGTTCGACTAGAACACTTTGTTGGATGCGTTTGTTGAAGTGTTTGCTGAGTTGAATATCAAGAATGTCCGGTTGATAATCAGTTCTGTATGGATAGTATGTATAGTCGGTGGGAGCTGCTATTTGAAAATTATGAATGTTAGATAGATTCAGTAGTTTTTCACCTGAAGGATTTGAAGCTCTGCATCCCCAAGCTTGGTGTTTACTGTTCATGTCGCCTATAATTAATGTTGGTTCTTTATATTTGAACAGTTCTTTAATATCGCTCTCTAATATCGGTTTGTTTGGTTGTTTATATGCCACCGTGAGTCTGAATGTTGATTTATCAGTTGTTTCTACCATAATTGATATTGTTTCCAAGTTATTACAATTGTATTGTTGTGTTTCGTAGTGTTTCAGGTGTTTTTTGATTAGTATTGCCACCCCTCCTGAGGCAATTCGGTGTTCTCTGTCGTAGCGATATATTTTAAATCCAGATATATTGAACCTTTCTGAGTTACTTAGGTGGGTTTCTGTTATGCAAGCTATATCGATGTTATGTCTGGCTAGGAAGGCAATTAGAACCGCACGCTGCTTGTTGACACCATTGGCATTCCAGTTTAGGAGTGTTAGGTTGGATATTGTCTGATGGCTAGGCATTGAAAAATCTTGGGATTAGATGGGTTGTGAAGAATTGTTTGATTTGATCAAGATAAGGAGACAATAGGTTTAGAAGTGATTTAAGTATGATGCTTACGATTGATTGAGAATTGTTTTCACTTATAGGGGTGTTAGGATTTGCTGCTTGCGAGTAGGTATAAGAAGGATGATTGTAAGTAGGGGTTGGGGAGGAAGTTCTGATAGGGTTTGTGTTTTCTGAATTGGAGGAATGTATAGGTTTAGGTTTGTTTTTAGTGTCTAAATTTTTGTAGTATGTACAACCTTTATAATTGGCTGGATGTTGTTCTTGGCAGTTGACACATGGCGGAGGTGCCTTTTTGGATTTGGTGCAATCTTTCGTCAAATGATTTTGATTGCATTTTACGCATCTAGGAGTTAATGTACAATAATTTTTTGTGTGTTCGTATCTTTGACATCTGTGGCATTGCGGTAAGCCTGGTTGCTTTTTTCTGTATTCTATGATTACTATTGCATGTTGTATTTCCTTGATATTAAAAATTTGGCGGCCATTGTCATTTGCAGCAAGATCAACTGCACAGATGGGTATGGGTTGTTTGTTTTTATTTTGCAATCTTATGACTTTTTTAAAAGGTAGTTTTAGTCGATTTAATTCGTCGTCGACTTCCTCAGTAGTGATAGATACCGGTAAATTTTTAATAACTACAGAAATTATTTTTTCATTGGGATCTTTGTATGTGCAGTATTCTACTTCATTTTCATTATAAAATTTAGTTAGTTTTCTATAGTCATCAATACTCGTTAGATTGATTTTTAGTGAGTTGTAGGTTGTGTTTGTATAAAACTTCTCAATATTCAAACTTTTTAGGTCTTGTACTATTTCGCTATAATTTTTTGTGCCTGGGAGATGTGTTGGTGGAATTTTTGTTGTTGATTCTTTTGGCGTAGTTTGCGATGACGTTTCTTCAGAATTATCTTCGAGATCCTGGAGTGGGAGATATCTATTGGAAGTAGATGGTTGATTTGGGTTCCAGTTATATTTCTTTTGGGACCCTTCTACCGGGGGAGATAATACATCTGATTTTCTTTTAGGAGCTGGTGTCATTATATTTAGTTTAATTTTAATCTAGATTAAATTTGTAATTGGGTTTTTCTTTTGATGAATATTTTTGTTATCGTTCAAGTAAAAATGTTTTTAAAGATACACGTGGTTTAAGAACGAAAAAAAGTGGGCGCGTTGGCTACAGCTGCTCGATAAACACGTCCGCACTCACTCACGTCTTAGCCCGAACTCATATTAGATCTCTGAAATTTATCGGAAGTGAGAACGTAAGTAGCAAATTGATAACTTAAAAAGTAAGACTTAAGGGAGGTCAACCTAACCGTGAGAGGCACCAAGGAGAATGATGCTCAGCAAATCATGATTCAGAAAACCATATGCCTGGAAAATAACTTGTGAACTACAAGAAAAAAAAAAGAATAAAACCAAAATCCTACAAAATTCATTGTAATTATTCCTACAAAATTGCAAATTAACAAAAATTGTTGCATTAACATCATTAAAGTGCTTATCTTTAGCCTTCCGAGATGTTTATTTGATTACCGTCCAAGTACTCCATCACAACATTCAATGGAGGAAGCTTATTATCCAGATAGGTATGTGGATAAAAATTAACGCCCCACCATTAAAGAGCCAAAAAAGTTATATCAAGGTGGAGCAATTTTTTGTTGATATTCAGGTATTCATTATACTTAGGAAGACCCAACATAATATAGAGAAACCTTAACGTCAAAGGTGCCTTTGAACGAACAGTTACTTTTCCTTACAACAATCTTTGGAATGTCAAAATTTCCCAAAATAGTAACTATCCTACATAATAAGAAAGATCCGAAAAATTTTAGAAACAGACTATTTACACGCGATGTTATCTTACGATTTACCTTAGACTATCTAATCTCTTTAGATTAATTATGATTTCTTTTGAACTTAAAGATATGAAAGTTATGATAAAAGAAAAGATAGCATATACTGCATCCTACAAAAGAAACAACAATCAACAAAATAATTAATACTTATTTTGTTAATGAATAACAACGTAAAATAAGGACATAACTTGGCTGGTGATGTGACGAAATCTTTAAATTACTTTAATCGTACAATTTGATACAATTCACTTAAAGTAGACGCAAAATGAAACTCTTTACTTTTTTCAAAAATACCTTTGGAGGAAGAAATAGCAGTATAGTCAACGGATTGTAGTTCAAAAGAAGATAGTTATAAACTTTATGAACTATGAACGAAAAGTTAGCCTGTCCTACAGCCTTCCTACGCACAGGAACATTTGATTTTTGCAACATGTTTGAACTGGTGAAGTAAAGATGGTTTGGCAGCACAATAGGAAAACAGTACTTCGTTTTATAAATCGTGGGGTTACTGCAAAACCCCGTTAAGTCCAGTTTTGGACAAAATCTGGCTATTTGTAGATATAAGTCCAGAATGAGCTACGTTTTTGTCTGAAAAAAACCAGACAAGTCACTTTCTATACCAGAGCTGTGGTATAAACTTGGCTCATTACGGTTAAGTCCATAGGTATACAATATTTACTGCTAAAATCAACTAAGTGCACTTGTAGGATTTTTGCTGTCGCAATAGATTGGACTGAAATAGCAAAATACCGATAATAAATAGCAGTGTGGCATAATTTTGTAGAAAATTTCTAGCAAATTATGATTATATTATATAGATTTAATCGAACTTACCATGGACTTAAAATTTTTGTTTGTCCTAACCTCAAAAACAAGACGTCAGTTTCGTAAGTTCACCTTTAGTTTTAGCCATTAGTAGTGATTTTTCTGAAAGTTAAGTTTTCAATAATGTCAAGAGGTGTGCTGTTAGTAGCTCTTGCAAGAGTTTTTTTGAAAAGACTATCCATTTCAAGTGATATGGTGGAACAAGCATTTAAGCATAGAGGTAATGGTGTGATTTTTGTAGGAGCCGATGGTAAAGGTAAAAAGGAACCTATAAATAAAAGAAAGCCTGAAGCCTTAGAAAAAATAAAGAATCACATCGAGAGTTTCCCTGTGATGGAATCCCATTACACAAGGAAAAGCAGCGCTCGCCAGTACCTAGACGCTACCCTTAGTATTTCTAAAATGTATTCTCTTTATACTGAAGCATGTTTGGAAGAAGGAATCAGCCCTGTGTCACTAATAACGTACAGAAGAGTCTTTTGTAACAATTATAATCTGTCATTTTATAAGCCAGAAAAAGACCAATGCCCAATCTGTAACAAATACAGCAACGATAAGGATGCAGTCGAATATGTGGAACATGTACGCAGAAAGACAGAATGTTATGAAGCTAAAGGTAGAGATAAAGAGCGCAGCACTGGGGATAAATCTTTTATGTGCTGTACTTTCGACTTACAGTGTGTTTTGCAAATTCCTTGCAGCGAAGTAAGCCCTATGTACTATAGTAGGAAACTGTGCACATACAATTTAACTATTTATGAATTGCCGAGTCCAAATGACGCTTTTTGCTTTGCCTGGACAGAGCTTAATGGAAAAAGGGGAAGTTCAGAAATTGGAACTTGTTTGTACAACTATATTCAACAATTACCTGCCACTGTTACTGAACTTGCTCTTTATTCTGACACTTGCGGAGGGCAGAATCGAAACCAAAATGTGGCTAGTTTATTGTTATATTTAGTACAAACTACTTCTCTCAATGTAATCGAACATAAATTTTTAGAAACTGGACACAGTTATATGGAAGCAGATAGCATGCATACTGCAATTGAGTCAAAAAAGAAACACATTCCGGTGTATACTCTACAAGATTGGTTAAACATTTTTAGATTAGCACGATCTAACCGAAGAAATAAACACTGCAGACCTTACAAAGTGCGTGCACTAACATTTAAAGACTTCAAGAACTTAGGAAAATTATCTCAACAGCTTTTACGAAACAAAAAGAACAGTATGGAAGGAGAAAGTGTTAACTGGCTTAAGATAAAATGTATGCGGTACACGAAAGATAAACCCGGTACAATAGAATACAGATACGATCATACGTCAGCATATAAAAGCATCAACGTTATTAAAAGGGGTCGTCCCCTTAATATTAAATCTTTAACGTTAACTGGTATGTACAATAAAATGCTACCCATCAGTCATTTAAAAAAGCAAAACTTACTAAGCCTGTGCAAAAAAGATGCGATACCACAGGAATTCCACAAATGGTATGAATTATTACCAGTATCGAAAAAAGCGGAAGATCTAGTACCTACACCAGGATTAGACGATTCGGATGACTTGGAGGACTCTGAAAATCCTGATGAATTTGAAGAAGATGAGGCGCAAAACAAATAGTATATCAGCCAAAACCAGATAAATCACACATTAAAAAAATTTTTTCTTTCTTTACCTCACAGAAACAAAGTTTATGTCTGTTTGCAATTTATTTGTGTTTCAATACAGTAATAGAATGTATTTTTGTTTAAAATAAAGGTTTTCAAGTTCAGCTTAATTTTTAGTAATATGATAAACTTTAATCTCGTTTTTCTCAAAAATGCTTATCGAGGACTTATCAGGTTCTTGCAGTAATCCCACGAAATGTATCTACAGATAGCAGTAACATATAGGCATTATATGTTACTGCTATCTTTTTAAGCGTTAGAACTTTTGATTCCGCAAACAGAGTATCACTGGGAAACCTGCTTGGTCTGAATAATGAGATCCGTAGTATTGATTTCTGAACCACTTGCACACGATGCGCTAAATAACGGCACAGTAAAACTGAATGTTAATTCGGAAGAAATGTACAGAGAAACATCAAAGATGCTTAACTGAAAAGAATTTGTCCTGGTCAACTTATGAAAATAAGCAAACCAGAAATCTGAAAGGGGTCGCTAAAAAGATGCATAAAAACTGTGATGTTAATGATATCAAAGATGATCTATTGGAGCGCAATTATGCCATTTGTAAAGTAACCCAAATGTTAAAATACAAAACAAAAGAGATCGTGGATTTTGCACCGTCAGAAGATGTAAAAAGAATCCATGAAATAACAAACATATTAGGAATGCGTGTCGAAATCGAAGAGTACAGAAAGCCAAAACAAATACCCTAGTGCAAAAGGTGTCAAGGTTGGAGCTACACCAAAGCTTACTGCCATAAAAATTCGAGATGAGTTAAATGTGCTTGTGAACACTGGACCAGTGAATGCACTAAAGCCAAAGAAATTCCGGCTAAATATTTCAACTGTGGAGAAAATCATCCAGCGAACTACCGAGGATGCATTGTGATTAAGGAATTACAAGCCATCAGGAATAACAAAACTGTAAATTCAAATAAAATAAAGCCAGGCGTCTCGTATGCCGAAAAAGCGAGTGGTGAAACTGCAGGGAAAACTGTATGTACATTAATCGATAAAAAGGCTGACAGTAAATTAGATCTAATACTAGAAAAAATACTTCAACAAGAAGAAACAATAAAAACATTATATGCACGTCTAGATTTCATTGAAAGCAATTTAAACCAAGGAGCGATTCAAAAAATCAATGGTCTTCGACAGCATCAAAACACACTACCAATAATACTTAAAGAAAACAATATTGATATATGTCTATCTCCGAAACTAACTTTACACGAGAATCGTATATAAATATCAACCATTACAATATTTATCACACAATTCACCCGAGTAATGCGGCTCGAGGTGGAAGTGCAATTATTATAAAAAGGAATGTTGACCACTATTTGAATAATACAATTAGTACTGAACAACACCAAACTACAGTGGTAAAAGTTCAAACTGCTAATGGCTTAATATCTGTAGGAGCAACGTGCATACCACCGAGACATAATCTCAAAAGACAAGATTATCAGGAAATTGTACTACATCTTGACGAACAAATTTATATTTGGGGGAGACTTTAATGCAAAACATATGTCTTGAGGTTCTCGCTTGACAAATAGAGAAGGAAGAGAACTGAACCATGCAATAGAGGCGCTCTCCGCTGGGAAACCAACTTACTAGCCAACAGATAGAAGTAAAATTCCGGACGTGCTTGATTTTTGTATTACGAAAAATATATCACTTAACTTCGTAAACATAGAAGAAGAGTTAAGGTTGGACTCAGATCACTCACCAGTAATTATTACTCTAAATAACAAAGTATATAACAAAGAACCCTTTTTATCACTAACTAATAAACTCACTAATTGGAATCTATTTCAACAAACATTGACAATGAAACATTGACAAACATATTGACAATGAAGTAGAAAAGTTCTTAAAAGACATACAAAACGCAGCCTGGGCCTCAACACCAATTTTAATACCAACACCTAAATCTAATATTTATCCTAAATTCATTAGAGACAAAATTGCAGAAAAACGGAAAGCAAGGAAGAAATAGCAATCCAATAGAATTCCTAGTGATAAAACTAAATTAAATAGAATAACAGCCGAATTAAGAACATTAACAGATAGTCACAAAGAAAATAATATTCAAAATTACTTAAAAGACCTTACTGACGATGCCAGTATCGATTATTCTCTGTGGAAGGCAACAAGAAAGCTTAAAGTTCCAAAAACACATACACCTCCAATTCGAAATAATAATGGAAATTGGGCTAAGAGCAATCAAGAAAAAGTTAATTTGTTTGCTGAACATCTGAAAGAAACTTTTACATCAGACAGTCCAACAACTATGCTAAATAGTGTCCCTAGCGTAATTCAAAGTGATCAGCAGAATAATATACCATGTGTAAGAATGAAAGAACTGTATTATGAAATACAAAAAGTAAATATAAAGAAATCAGTAGACTATGACCTAATTAATGGAGAAACATTGAAACATCTACCAAAACGGGCGATTACAAAACTATTAGACATAATTAATGCTGCTTTTAAACAGAAATACTTCCCAAGCATATGGAAAGTTGCTGAAATAATAATGATACCAAAACCTGGTAAACCCCCCACAGATGTTATATCATATAGGCTAATCTTATTATTACCTTTACTATCAAAACTGCTTGAAAAATTACTATTAAAAAGACTAAAACCTGTCATAGAAGAAAAAGCCCTAATACCAACACATCAATTTGGGTTTCGGAATAAACATGCAACAATAGACCAAGTGCATAGAATGACGGATACTATCGAAATAGCAGTGGAAGAACATAAAGTCTACTCCGCCGTATTTTTGGATGTTGCACAAGCTTTCGACAAAGTCTGGTTAGATGGTTTAAATTTTTAAATTATTTGGTCTAATTTGTACCAAATACTACCATCAACCAGAGTTGGGTACTATCCGGATACTTCTGTATCCGGATACAGTGTCCCGATACTTTTTGAGTATCCGATACTTTGTATCCGGATACTTTTCAAATTTTGTATCCGGTATTCGGTATCCGTGACTAAATCTGAATGCTAAATCTGATACTTTTTTCGGTGTTCGGATACTTTTTTATTGAGTTTTTTTATTTAATATTCTATTATTACACACATACATATACACCAGCGTGTTTGAAGCCCCATATTTTTTCAGTTTTTCCTACTATTGTACATCTTTTGTGACTACATCAATAATTGTGGCTTTTGGTAATTGTAAGTTTGGAATGTCAAAAAGTAGGATTTTGTGGGATTCAGAGATAATTATTATGCAACCAGTACTTAATAAAAGACATATATCTAGTTGCAGTAGTAGCAGCGTCATCCCATAAAATTCCGGAAACCAAAAGAACCGTTTCATCGGTATACGACTAGAATAATGCGTTCACAAATTTATGAAGGAGTAAATCGTTAATATACATCAGAAAAAGCAGAGAACCCAAGATTGATCCCTGCGGTACTCCACAGGATACATTGCGACTATCACTGTGTTGTTGATTTATAGCAACAACCTGAGTTCTATGAGATAAATAAGAACGGACAAGATCAATACACACCCATACAAATCCAATTTGGCAATCAGTATATTATGAGCCACAGTATCAAATGCCTTTGCCAAAACCAACAATATTCCTATAATGGGAGTAGAAGCATACAATGCATCACTGACTTTCTTGGTGAGTACAGCAAAATGACAACTGCATAGAATGTTGCAAGAAAAAGTGTTTTAACTGATCATTTAAAATTTTTGGTTTTAAAGGATATCACTCGAATACATGGGTTAGTTTGGAATTTCTAAGCATATCTAAGGTTTCCAAATGAATTTCAGAGAATTTATAAGGTTGAATTAAAATTAGAACTAAAACTAGAACTAATACTAGAAATTTTCGGGTTTTGCCGTGCGTCTTTTAAGAAAAGGTTTCACGTTTCGGATGCCATGTTGCAACCTTCTTCAGAAACTGGTTCGACGTGACTCTAGTTTCTATAGATATCCAGGATTTTAAGAGTTTTTCTAAATATATTTAGAGAATTTCTAAAGATATTCGCAAAATTTTCAAAAACAACCAGAAATTTTTAACAATTTCAAGAAATTAAGACTTCTTAATTTCAAGGATTTTCACCAAAGACTGCTATTATCTTGAAATTGAATTTCAATTGATTTCTAGAGTTTTATATGTATAATAAGATCTAACCATTTCCAAACATTTTCCAAAAAACTTTTAAAGATTTCATAGCACAACTGGAAATGCCAAACATTTTCCAAGGATTTCTGAACAGCATAATGTCATTTTCGTGAATATTCACGGATTTCCAACAACGTCTAACAATTTTTAGCAATTAAGAAACATTTTAAACGATATCGCTCGAATACCTGTGGTATTTTGGAATTTCTAAGCATATCTAAGGTTTCCAAATGAATTTCAGAGAATTTAGAAGGTTTTACAAAAATATTTTATAAGATATTGAGGTAATTTCTTAGAGTTTTTAACAATGTCTAGGATAATAAATAGGGTATCCAGGATTTTAAGAGTTTTTCTAAATATTTCCAAACAGATTTAGAGAATTTCTAAATATATTTCGCGAATATATTTATCAAAATATATATATATTTTTCAAAAACAACCAGAAATTTTAAACTATTTCAAGAAATTAAGACCTTAATTTTAAGGATTTCCACCAAACACCACGGTTATCTTGAAATTTCTAAACTCATCCAAGGTTTCCAAAGGATATTCAGGGAATTTATAAAGATTTCTAGAATTTTATATGTATAATAAGATCCAATCATCTGTAGAGTTTCTAAAAAACTTTTAAAGATTTCATAGCACAACTAGAAATACCAAACATTTTCCAAGGATTTCTGAGCGTGATAATGTCATTTTCGCGAAAATTCACGAATTTCAGAAACAATTTTAAAGAATAATTAAGAAACATTTCAAGAATTTCTATCAAATATCAACGGGCGAGACGATAGCAACAAACCGCCCAGCAACAAACTTTTTCCTTTATATTTCCACCTACTTCTAAGGCCCATATCTTCGTTATATAGAAAGATAGCGAAAAACTAAGCACACGGTTGGAAAGCTTGGTCTTTTCTCTACCTTAAACCGAGTTTTCGTCCGCCGATATGTTGATAATAAAAGCAAGAAAAAATAAGAAACGTCGCGCTGCATTCAATTTACCTCAAAATTACCAAATTTCACGGCCTTGTGCAGCCGTTACCAGACGGAAATTCAGTAAATGGTTTACATATTCGGAAAGAGTTGACCTTGGACTATCTCATTCCGAGTTATCGTCCGTCAATATCTGTCGGCGTCTGTCAAAAAAACGCTCCTGAAAAAGAGCCTACAGTTGGCAACAAACTTTACCTTTGTATTTCCATCTACTTTTCGGACGGATATCTTTGTTACTTATAACGCTAGCGAAAAACTAAGCACACGGTTGGAAAGGTTGGTCGTTTTTCTATCTTAAACCCGATATGTTGATAATGAGTGCAAGAAAAAATAAGTAACGTCGCGCTGCCACGAATTTTTGTCGCGGCTAAACCACGCTTGGGTCAATAACTCTCTTATATGACGGGGAGAAAACTCCTAAACTATGTTCATCTTATGGGAAATTTTCTGCTCTTTTCATCGGTATATAACACATCTCCATCACACGCATCTGAAAAAAGCCCCACCGATGAGAACACGCATATATTTCTTGCACTAATAACTTTCCTATTTGACGGGGAAAAACTCTACCTACAACTATATTCAGCTTATGGGAAATCTCCTGCTTGGGTCAATAACTCTCTTATATGACGGGGAAAAAACTCTAGAACTATATTCATCTTATGGGAAATTTTCTGCTCTTTTCAACGGTGTATAACACATCTCAATTACACGTTTGCACAATCGTTTTTCAGCCCAGCAACAAACTTTCTCCTTGTATTTCCGTCTACTTTTTGGTCCAATATTTTCGTTATCTAGAAAAATAGCGAAAAACTAATAACGCGGTTGGAAAGTTTGGTCTTTTCATTTAAATCACCTCAAAATTGCCCCACTTTAAGGCCTTGTGCAGCCGTTATCAGAAGGAAATTGAACAAATGGTTTACATATTCGAAAAGAACTACCCTTGGCCTGTCTTATTTCGAGTTTTCATTTATAGACGCCGTCAATATCTGCCGGCGTCTGTAAAAGAAACGCACCTGAAAGACAACCTACAGGTAGCAGATCGCAATCACTTCTTACCCTAACTTTCTTATTTGATGAACGAAAAATTGGAACAAAATTTTTCCCGAGAGAGAATCCTAACTTCATTTCATGTTGACAGATAATTTTTCAATAATAAAACTAAAACTAACACTACCACTATCACTACAACTAACACTAGATCTAGAACTAGAAACTTTCGGGTTGAGCCGTACGTTTTTTGAACAAATGTTTGACGTTTCGGGTGCCATGTCGCAACCTACTTCAGAAAACTAGTTGGAACCCGAAAGTTTCTAGTTCTAGGTCTAGTGTTAGTTCTAGTGATAGTGCTAGTGTTAGTTCTAGTTTTAGTTCTAGTTTTAGTTCTAGTTTTAGTTCTAGTTTTAGTTCTAGCTTTAGTTCTAGTTTTAGTTTTACGTTTAGAAACATGTTAAACTGTTCAAAACAGAAAGATTATTTCATGTTACACCTATTTTATCAGAATCTGGAAGAATTTGAGCGATTTTAGACTCGAATTGTTGAATTGTGTTTTGATGGTTTTTTACTCAGTTCATTAATTTAAAAAACGCGTATGCAAACGCGTAAGCGAAGTGTGTCGCACACCGTTGGAAAGAGCAGAAAATTTCCCATAAGATGAATATAGTTCTAGAGTTTTCTCCTCGTCATACAAGAGAGTTATTGACCTAAGCGTGGTTTAGCCGCGGCAAAAATTCGTGGTTTAGGTAGTTCATAGTTAGAGAAAAGGACTGTGCAAACGTGTGATCATGGTATGTCACACATCGTTGGAAAGAGCAGGAGATTTCCCATAAGCTGAATATAGTTGTAGGTAGAGTTTTTCCTCGTCAAATAGGAAAGTTATTAGTGCAAGAAATATATGCGTTTTCTCATCGGTAGGGGCTTTTTTCAGATGCGTGTGATGGAGATGTGTTATATACCGATGAAAAGAGCAGAAAATTTCCCATAAGATGAACATAGTTTAGGAGTTTTCTCCCCGTCATATAAGAGAGTTATTGACCCAAGCGTGGTTTAGCCGCGGCAAAAATTCGTGGCAGCGCGACGTTTCTTATTTTTTCTTNCACCCATAAAAGACACCCAAAAATGTGAGAAAAGATATACCGTGCCATTTAAAAAAATATATCATCATGGCGTCACACTTTTTTGGGACACTCTGTATAATCAATAATAATTTCCTGAAATGCGGACTGAGATACAGTCTAAGCCTGCAAAATATTAAAGTTCTAACTTAATTAATAACTGAGCTACAGAAGACGGGAGCTGAGCTGAAGGACCCTGTATAATTGATAATAATAGATTTTATCAATTACCATTCAATTATTTTCCATACTGACGTAAGTAAAACCACAACCCCCACTCTGCTGTTTGTTAATTTTATTATAATATTTAAGGTGATATCTTCTGAGGATGGCTCTTTAATGTGAGCCGAAACCGGTAAAAATCGAATAAATAATATTATCACTAAGTACAATTGTTTCTATTTATTTAAATATTTTCTTAAAGTTTTTAGCAATGGCTAGGATTTTAAGAGATTTTCTAAATATTTCCAGACATATTTAGAGAATTTCTAAAGATATTCGCGAATTTTCAAAAACAACCAGAAATCTTAAACAATTACAAAAAATTAAGACTTCTTAATTTCAAGATATCTAACAATCATTAAAAAATAAGAAACATTTTAAAGGATATCCATCGAATACCTAGGTTGTTTTGGTATTTCTAAGTATATCCACGGTTTCCAAAGGAATTTCAAATACAATTTTAAAGAATTAAGAAACATTTTCAAGAATTTCCATCAAATATCAACATTCTCTTGGGATTTCTAAGCAAATCATGGATTCTTAAACTATCTTAGTCCTTGAGAAGACTAGAATGTCTTGGATTTTACAAATTCCGAAAAAGCTCTGGGACGGATTTAAAAGTATTTCCAGAGAATTTCCAAACAATTTAATGGATTCTAGATATTCATATATTAGTAACAATTTTCAAAGATTTTGATAGAATTCCAAGAACATCCAACGAAACATTGTCTAAATCTAATTTAACCCCATTTTTTGAACACATTTAATTATAATTGTAACCATATAAAATATAAAATATAAAAAGTACGCGATATAAAATGATTAATTTTATAAAAAAACATTTATTTTCTTTCCAAGGTTGACGTCTCGATCTTAAAAAGAAATCACATAATTGTATTGTAATTTTTTGTTATATTGCAAATTTCGCCCTTGGCTCAAATCCACCCCAAATGATAAATTACAATAACAAAGTGGAATTACATTACGTAAATTAGATCTAAAAATCGATCAAAAAAATTCATTTATTTCAACGTACTTTATCATACGTCAGTTCGGATTGGTCTAAAATTATGTTCCGCGAGTTCAAGTTCAGAACGAGTCTAAATATAGAAAACAATTTTGCATATAATTTTAATTGCAAAATTTCCAACTCTTCGTGTTACACTAATTGAGCCGTGCTATTATAAGCACCTCTCGATAAATTTTTATTAAAAAAAAATTTATAAAATTCGGTAGTTTCGATTCATAAAAAGCAAAAAAAAGAATAAATAGACAAACGGTCGTTAAATTAAATTAACCATCAACGTGCCCTTTCATTTTGTTTCACTCGTTTATCGATAGCTTGCGTGTATGATATCTGATGTACATACTATAAGCTGGTATGTACTATAAGTTCAAGGACTGTGTACGTTGTATTGCAGGAAAATAAAAGTTTGAATAAGTGATGAAAAGGTGATTACGTTAAATTGCAAAGTTTAAAACCAACCGATTTGGGTTATTAATTAATTTAACGGCAATTTGAGTTTTATTATTTACTTTGTTTTGCTAAATATATCCAGAGACTTTTTTTTTGTTTTATTAGACTACTACGGTTGTCATTAAGTGGGTTTTATGACACAAAAACAAATTACAGGACATTAAGGGCTCGGAAAGTAGGACACTGTAAAACTTATGACAAATTTTTGCATTTTCCTACCATATTATCGTGGAAGTTTCAACGAATATTTCTTGGAGTATTTGAGCACGCATTGATTTTAGTAGACATCGATTAATTTCGAAAAAGAATTCACCAACAAAGAAATGACGTAGATAAACACGACACATGGAATCGTTTCCACTACTAAATTACTTTTAAATCGATTCGCCTTCCCTAATAGATTAATAATTTATCGGTTCTATTCGATGTCAATGCCCTTAACATTGAACACTAACCCCTTAATCAATACATAAATAAAATCATATTCTTACCTGAGCCGATTCCCAAGCATAAGTATTATATTCTTCCCTCGTTAAAGGTTTGTCAGGTTTTACAGGCTTTTTTCTTCTTAAATCTCGCGGTAAATTAGCGTTTTCCCTTTCCCATTTCTGAAATGGAAAATTTGCAAATTAAGAGAATGAGCCATGTAAAGTGATTACTCTTGACCTTTTCATCACAATAAAATTTATAATTGCGTCAATGAAAAGACCTTTTGTTTCATGGATTTATTCTACCGCATGAACGCAAACTGGGTTATTCAAGTCAAGTTAAAGGTCAGTTAAGATAATGAGGACATGAAATGGGGTAAAAATACAAACTGAGGTAAAATTACGTAAAGATATATAAAAAGATTCAATGATGGCTTAAATTTGAATAAAACGCGATAAAATTGATCGTTTTGAAAAGAGTTCTTGGAAAATTCGTGTATTAAATTTCCACGGTACGGTAATTTTATGTTTTATTATGAGTTGAATAACGGATACGAGATTGGTTCGTGTAGTAAATGTGAAATTTTCTAACAAATTTAAATTTTAAACTCAGCGAGAGACAATTATACCCGCAGAACAGCAAAAAATGTAAAACATAAGTGTCACCAGCGGAAAGTATTTTGTAATTACCATTTTAATGCTGGTGCGTAATTATTAAGTGATTATGTTTACTATTTGTTCTTTCTTTTATGCGATAAATGGAAAAGTTGCCTTTACAACAATTAAATTCTAAATCTTTTTCCAAAGAAATTTCGTCTTCTATTACTCTTACTTAAATCCATTAATAAATCTTACACAATTATTTAGTATACTTTAAGTCAAGAAAATTACGTCATAATAGTTGCAGTGAATCTCGATGACAAACATAAAACTTTTCATAATATAAGAAGCAGATGAGAAAACAGAAAAGTATACTAGATTATATAACATACTCAAGAATCATGAAATACACAATTCAAGACGTGAAGCACCGATTATTAATAGCTGACAGCAACTTGAAGGAAACCCGAAATAGAAAAGTAGCAGGCGAAAATAATACAGCATCAGAAAGAGAAACTAAAGAAACGAGAACTGGCAATAGAATGGTGGTTGAAAGAAATATTCTAGCAGGCTTGGAAAAGAATTTTATAGAAAATCTTAGAAAACGATTAAGAGCCCAGATATAGGAGGTATATGAAGAAGAACCAGCAAACTGCGTTCTGGCCCATCTGACAAACACAGGATCACATATACAGGTTGATTTTTTGAACACGATCCGCCTGAGATATTTCAGAAACCAAAACGAAATTGAAACTTCGGAAATCAGGTCCAATAAATAAAGAGAAACTAAAGAAACGAGAACTGGCAGTAGAATGGTGGCTGAAAGAAATATTCTAGCAGACTTGGAATACTGCAACATTACTCCATGATTGGGAGAAGAATTTTATGGAAAATCTTAAAAAACGATTAAGAGCCCAGATATAGGACGTATATGAAAAAGAACGAGCAAACTGCGTTCTGGCCCAACTGACAAACACAGGATCGCATATACAGGTTGATTTTTTTGAAAACGATCCGCCTGAGATATTTCAAAAACCAAAAGGAAATTGAAACTTCGGAAAACAGGTCCAATAAATAAAGAGAAACTAAAGAAACGAGAACTGGCACTAGAATGGTGGCTGAAAGAAATATTCTAGCAGGCTTGGAATACTGCAACATTACCCCATGATTGGGAGAAGAATTGGAAAATCTTAGAAAACGATCTAAGATATCGATTTAATAAAAAAATCTAAGAACGAGCAAACTGCGTTCTGGCCCAACTGACAAACACAGGATCACATATACAGGTTGATTTTTTTGAAAACGATCCGCCTGAGATATTTCAGAAACCAAAAGGAAATTGAAACTTCGGAAAACAGGTCCAATAAATAAAGAGGAACTAAAGAAACGAGAACTGGCAATAGAATGGTGGCTGAAAGAAATATTCTAGCAGGCATTTTTATTTAGCATTGAGAAATGATCAATTTTACCTTAGGATAAGAATTTAAACAACTATGTAGGCGATGAAAATAACATTTTAACAGAACTAAAAAACGAATATTCAGAGGAACTGTTCAAAATGAGCACATTTGCCCCCATGCAGTAGTAAATCCGGTTTTCAAATTCTTGCCTTACTTTTTGAAAAGTTTCTCGTGGAATGTTTCGGCACTCGTTGATAATTCGTTGACACAAGTCATTTAAATCTATGGGTTTAGTCTTATAAATTATTGACTTTAAATGATTCCAAAGGAAGAAGTCAGGACTTGTGAGGTCCGGTGATCGTGGAGGCCATTCGATTGTTCGTTGTCTGTTACGAACATTCGCAGCATAATGCGGTGGAGCACCATCCCACTGGAAGAACAATTGATGTTCGTCGAGTATTTGATTACCTTCTTCATCAAGCTGGTTTTCCATTTCTTCAGTTATTAGAAGATCGATGAAGTTCTCCAACATATTCAAGTAGACGTCACCACTTAGCGTTTCATTAATGAATATGGGTCCAACTATTGAATCACCTAGTATTCTTGCCCAAACATTAATCTTTTGAAGTCTCTGGGTATGTTCCTCTCTTGTCATATGGGGATTTTCGTCGCTTCAATATCGTACATTATGCTTGTTCACATGTCCATTTAAGTAAAAAGTGTACTCATCACTGAAGCAAATGTTTTTTACTAAATTTAGATTAGCAATGATCATTTCTGTCATAGTTTCGCAGACTTCTTCGTAATCGCCCTCACTAAGTTCTTGCAATATTTGTGTTTTGTAAGGGCGAAATTTATGCAGCTTTGTCACTTTGCGTACCGACGAGTAAGAAAGTCTGATGGATGCTGCAACCTGACGCAAAGAACTGGTTGGCTCCAGGGTAAAATTCCCAATTACTTCCATCTCCTCCAGTTCATCTACTATCTTATTAGCATTCCTTTTCTTGTTCTCTACCAATTCAAGTGGACCTGATTTCGGAAATTTTCATTTGGTTTCTGAAATATCTCAGGCGGATTGTTTTCAAAAAAATCACCTTGTATATACCTTAGCTTTCCTGGACCTAACAGCAGCTTCGACAACATATATGAAATGCACTAAGCAAACTGGGGACAAGTTTAAAACTACGAAGAGTGATCAAAAGTAACAGGAACAGTTAGACTGGGCGACAGTATAAGTACACTACAATTTATAGGTTATATAGATACGATAATAAAATAAATCAAGACTCAAACAGGACCGACGAGACTGGAATACCTAACTCAGATCTGGATGCAAGACCTTGTATACTCACACGAAAAAATAGATGTAAGAATAAAGGGACAACGATTAGAGCTAGTAAAACGAATATCTAGGAATCAGATAGACTAAAAGGCATACACGTTCTTTTCATTGATGATAGCGTTAGCTAAAGCATGTCTTCTTGTAAGGTCAAACGCCACGGGTTTCTATGTTTCGGTAGTGGCAGAAAACAAACCATCTTCCTGGTTAACAGAGCGCAGAAATACTTGGAACTATCTTTTTGTTCATTCAAGTGCCTTATCTCCCACGATAGCCAATATACTTGAATACAGTTGGAGACAATACTCAAACTACAATGGAAGTAGATTCACTATTGAAGACCGCCAAAATAGAAAAGCATTTCCTAATATACATATTATAAAACCCATGATGCACCTATGCTATGATGACACAAATGTAGACTGAGGTCTCAAGTGCTGTTAGCATCTGTACCTGAACAAAGTTGATCTACCGAACACTGGATTACCGAATTATCGTATTCTTTTCTGTTTCCCTGTGAATAGTACAAGGAGATTTACGCTATACGAGCTCATATTACCTGTCTGTCAACACAGGGTATAGGAAAAAAGTTTGCGAACATTCCTAACTTTATAAAGTTTTAGATGTCAAAGTTCTAGAAATCCTCGATACCATTTCTTGTAACTACTCTGAAAAGATAGATGTTTAAGGCAAAATCAGGTTAGAGCTACTAAACCGATTTCCTAAAGCAAGAGAAAACAACGTGCTTTGGTTCATCCCGATGACTTCACATACAATACTACCAAAAGGTTGGAAATAATAGTGCAGATCTCAAAAAATATGCCATAAAATATAAATATTTTGTCTACCGAAAATTTCTTGCGTGAAAACCCCTGCAACAATGGTCAGCGGTCGTCTTCACAGTTCAATCCATTTAAGAGCAGTGGTGGGAACGTACATTTCTCAGCTTTACGCATGTTTCCAATAAAACAGTGTTATATATATAAAACAGGGTTCGGAATCTAACCTCCAAACAATTGTTGAAAAACGGCCCTATGTTCGAACTCATCGATCCCTCCGGTGTAGATGAAACCAAAAACGATTACGAGACTACATGGTGGCGTATTGGAGTAATAAGTGTTGCTATAGCCAAAAAGAAACACACATTATCTTAGATGAAAAATGCCCAAAGTAAGTGGCCGAAGAAAAATTCAAATCTTTTTCAAAGACCGTCCTTTGCGAGAAGTAAGAGCGACTCTGTACCAGAGCGTTTTTTGCTGTTAGCTGTAATAGCATCAAGGTTTCCTATTTAGCCTCATTATGTTATCCAACAGACAGCCATGTTATATACAGGGGAATCGCAAGAGTAGTGGAGCGGGGAGCAATCAGTCCAGTCAGTCGTCTGACATCGTTCAATGATAAGAAATATTATTACCGCTACGCTTGTTTATCCCCCACTTAACGACACCGAATATACACACACACGTACACTTATACGTACGTCCGTGTTGGGTGTATCTCCTAAAATTAAAGTTACCGATCTGTATATGTGGCACAATTGTTGTGGCACCAGAAAAATAATGTTAAAAATTTAGTCGTAGTGTAAATTGATATAAATAAAGCATTTTATGACATGTTTCATGGAAAACAACGATGAAGACGTTGACATGTTCTCTCCAGTGTGGGATTAAGCAACGTGCTCATCACATTAGTGATGATACACTAGTGCCTGCAGAGATAATTTCATACTTCTTGTAAATTCAACTAAGCACAACGAGCAGTACCTATCTCGATATAATATTGTAAACATGAAAATGGGCTTGACCGAAATAGACCTAGGATCTGATTTAGGCTCATCTTACTTTGGTGTTAAAATATCTTTTTGTGTTGGTTTCGACTGTAGCTAGACCAAGCAATTAATTGCTGAAAACTTAACTAGCATACAGAAGCTAATAATTAAGCCACGCCAAAAGAGTGAGTTACAATTCTTTTGAGATCGTAATAGTCTCGCCAGATAGTTTTTTTTGTGAAAAATCGACCAAGAGCTACCGATTGTGATAAAGGAGATACCACTTGTCAAAATCTTATGCGCTGTGTATTTGGCAAAGCATGTTTTAACCTGAAAAATTTTTTGTAATAAAAAAATATGCAGATAAAACGTCTTTAAAATTTATTCAATATACTTTTTTCTTCTATCTCATTAATACCACAATATACGTGAGTACTTGCCCTTGCCTTCAAAATTGGATCTTATTAACCCTAGAAAGCTAAACTGTTCAAAAGCTAAACTATCGTAAAATTTACGACTAGAAAAAAAATTTAACAAACAATACTTCTAGATACAAATTTTGACATTAATGAATACAATTAGTCAAAATATATCATAATTCATCAATCAATTCTTTGTGGTACGTTTTGAAGAAGGTCATGGGCCCTGTCTGACACCGAACCTTTCAAGATATCCGCAATAGATTGAAAGAATTTGCGAGTCAAAGTTGGGTACTGTAACCGCTGTTGAAACCATGGCTCGATAAGGCTGTGGTGTATTTGCATGGCAAATTTTCTTGTTGAAACCGTTTTCGACTTTTCACAACATTAGTGACGTAAATGATATATTTCGAAACTTTATTGTTTCTTTTACAGGCAATTAATCATATTTAAGTGAAATCGCGACAGTTGAAATACATCAAAACAATTCTTAAAAGCATTACAAGATGGATGAAGAGTTATGAACTTAAAAACTTGGTTTTAAGTTCATAACTCTTCATCCATCTTGTAAATGATATATGCATTCACAAGTACAATGTTCAGAATTCCATACAATACGCACAAAGGCCACCATTTAGTCTTGCAAACGGCTAAAGCCGAATGATTTTAGTTCTAGATAGAGTGTTAGTTCTAGTGACAGTGTTGAATAGCGCTAGTAAGCATTAGATCGTGCTAGATTGTATGTTGTTATTGAACTAAAACTAGAACTAACACTAGACCTAGAACTAGAAAAATTCGGGTTTAGCCGTGCGTCTGAAGACGCACGGCTAAACCCGAATGTTTCTAGTTCTAGGTCTAGTGTTAGTTCTAGTTTTATTTGTTATTCAGCGTCAGATTGCTGTATATCTTTATTGAACTCGTAATGTTTACGATAGTTTAGCTTTCTAGGGTTAAGGGGTTTAAACACAGAATTTGTTGTTGTCCTGGAAGCATGACACAAAGCAACAAAATTGTTTTTTTGATTGCTAGTCAAGGTTGTCAACTGTGGTAATATACCAAGCGGACCTGCTTCAAGTGTCGGATAATGTACAATTAATTTTGATACTTGAAACTCAATATTTATCGGGAATTAAGCAGTTGAAAAATTTAAGAAACGATGAAAGTTTCAGTCAATCTGGTGGCCTTCTTCAGGCACGACATCATTCAGAGGATTATGATGAACATTAGGGGAACATGGTCTATAATGGGACATAGTATATAGCGGGACAAATACATTTACCGCCACTTTATGAATAGCAGATTTATTATTTATTTTAATAATTAAAATAACGACTTCTAAAACTATCAGTGATTTGGGATATTTTGACCTATTATTTTTTTAATTTATTGCATGTTTTTGAAATAAAAGTGGATTTTAAGAAAATTGGCAGATGGTACATGTTGGGATATGTATTTGTGGTACATAATGGGACGCGTCCCAATATAGTCAAGCGACAGTGTGACTGATGAAGAGGTAGTATGTGACGATAGATCTAGTGAGAGCAGTTCCCTTGATAAAGAAGAAATGACAGAAACAGATCTACAAGTTACAGATTTTGTGATAATTCAATACGTTCTTAAAAAAAGTATTAGACATTACGTAGGTGAAATAGAAAGGATAGAATGTGACCAGGTTTATGGTAATTTTTTAAGTTATTATTACGTTGTATGCAAGCTATCGAAGCCCAATCATCATGGTGGAACAGAAAGGATAAGAAGAAAATTATTCTTTGATTTTGATTTCACCAAATATAATATTTAGGATGTTTTAAAGCCCCTGATTACATAAAAGGAAACATTTATGTTTTGTTAATTAGTGTTCAGTTTTGTTAAAAGAAATGTGATTTTACTTTTATAAAAAATATACTTTTCTCTTGAAATAATTAATGTCCCATAGTGTACAATGCCTTGTCCCATTGTGTACCTAGGGTGGTCATTCATCCCATCATTGGGACAAATGGTATATTCTGGGACACTTGCCTTATTTTTGCCTCTTATCATTTTTATACTTAAAAACCTAAGATAATAGTTAGTATCTATCATAAACAATAGCATATTTCAATTGCACCCTTGAAATATTAAGTTTCAGTAAATTATCGGACAAAGAAAAAAAAACGTCCCACTGTAAACCATGCTCCCCTTTAGCATTGATTTTGATAAAAAATCAATAACTTTATCGTTTTTTCTGATTTTTTCAAATGTACTACTCCCTAGTAGTACATGGTATACATTTCTCTAAAATTTATGCATTAAGGAAAGTTTGGAGAATTAATGCGTAAATATAATTCAATGCGGTGTTTCTAATAAAGAATTAGGTTTAAAAACAGTTCAGTTGGTATGCATGCGTCAGTTGAAAAATGTCAATTTTTTTAGTTCTAGTACAAAACTACAAGAAACATTCGGGTTTAGCCTCACGTCTCACAAGACGGCTAAACCCAAATAATTGTAGTTCTAGGTATTGCGTTACTTCTAGTAATAGTGTTAGTGTAAAACTAGAACTAGAGCACACAGAGACGTGCGGCTAAATCCGAAATTTTCTAGTTCTAGGTCTAGTGTTAGTTCTAGTTTTACACCAGCACTGTTACTATGTAGAACTAACACTATACGTAGTACTAGAACTAGAAACATTTGGGTGTAGCCTTACGTCTCTAATGACAGCTACACCCGAATGATTCTAGTTCTAGGTCTTGTGTTAGTTCTAGTGATAGTGCTAGTGTAAAACTAGAACCAACACTAGACCTAGAACTAGAAACGTTCGGGTTTAGCCGTGCGTCTGAAGACGCACGGCTAAACCCGAAACTTTCTAGTTCTAGGTCTAGTGTTAGTTCTAGTTTTAATTGTTATGCAGCGCTAAACCAAGAACTAGAATCAATCGGGTTTAGCCGTCTTTAGAACGTGCGGCTAAACTCAAATGATTCTAGTTCTAGAACTATGTATAGTGTTAGTTCTAGTTTTACACCAGCACTGTTACTATGTAGAACTAACACTATACGTAGAACTAGAAATATTCGGGTTTAGCCGTGCATCTGCAGAGCTGTGGTCTTGTGTTAGTTTTAGTAATAGTGTTAGTGTAAAACTAGAACCAACACTAGACCTAGAACTAGAAAGTACCAGGTTTGTGTAGAATATCCTCAACAACGAAGCCACTACTAGAGTTCTGTTTGTCGAAGGTTAAATCAAATCGATGTTTTGAGGAAATGTACGACTACCTACATATAGACGAAAAGTGGTTTTAGTTATCACAAGTTAAAAACTCATACTACATCACGCTGGACAAAGTAGAACCAGAAAGACACTGTAACAGCAAACAGTTCATAACTAATCTTATGTTTATGGCTGCAGTGACCAGACCACGCTATGTCAGTGCCAGAAAATAGTACTTCAACGGCAAAACATCGAGTCTATTAACGCAGCATAATGCAAGAAGATGATTTTCAATAGCGTTTTACCAGCCATTAGATCCAAATTCCCAAAAGCACATAAAGCCAAGACAATTTATATTCAACAAGATAATACAAAACCGAATTCTTATTAAAACGATGCAGAATTGCTGGCCGAAGGATCGAGAGGGTATATTAACCCTTAAATGCATCATGTTACCGATTAGCAACATAGCTAAATCAAGCATGTAAAAGCCCATAATAACATGAATCTCAAGTAACTGTATACCGTAGCCCATTAGTCACATTGTGTAAACTTATATAATGTAACGGTATTTTGATAGATGGCGTAAGGGGTGCGTTTCAGACGATTTTGTTGCCCAATACCTAACCTAACAGATGCGTTTTTGTTAACAAAAGTTTATAAAACCAATTGAGTTAGAAATTGAGTGATTTTTTTGAGAAGAAAAATATTTTTATATCGGGTAAGATGTGTAGTTCATAATATTATTGTGCTTTAGTCATATAATTACAACAGTAACTAAAAATGCCAAAATAGTGTTGTGTTGCCGTTCGGTAACAATATGCATTCAGGCACGTTTTCGATAGGTTTTGCTGGCATATTGTTATGTTACTTTAGAATGGATCGTCGAAATTTTTTATCCGAAAAAGACCTAGAAGAATATTGGAAAAACTTTACTGGCTTAGAAAGTGAAGATGAGGGTGATTTTTCAGATACAGATAGCCTTGTAGACCCCCCATTTGTACCCGAGTCAACAGATGATGATACGGATACAGAACCTGAACAGGTAGACCAAGAAAACAAACATGTAGACCAAACAGGTGAAAATGTCGCATCAACTTCCAAACAACGGGCAAAGAGTACAAAAAAAAGAACAAAGATTATTTGGAAAAAGAAAACCCTTACTCTAAATGATGAACAATTACACTTTCATGGAGATGTGCAACTAAGTGATACCATAATGGCATTAGAAACACTGTATTAGTTTTTTACTTATTTTTTCACGTATGAATTACTTCAGAAAATAACTGATGAAACGAACCTTTATGCCGTACAAAGCAAACCAGAGAGATACAACGTTTTTAGTTCTACTGACATTAGACAGTTTGTGGGTATAATTTTCTATACATCACTGGTTCGAATGCCTAACATAAGAAGCTATTGGAGTGAAAAGCTCCCATTTGCGCCAATAAGAACGGTAATGTCCCTAAATAAATAAGAAAAAGTTCGTCAATATGTTCATTTTAATGACAACAGTAATCTAATTCCATTCTCTCAACCGGGCCATGATAGACTCTACAAAATAAGACCACAATTGATATATTGAACAATAGATTTTCCAGCGTACCCCTTGAGCAGCACCTCAGTGTGGATGAGCAAATGTGTTCCACTAAAATAGGACACTACATGAAACAATATTTGCCCAAGAAGCCTCACAAATGGGGATTCAAATTATACATAATAGCTGGAGTTTCAGGCTTTTCTTATGCATTTGAAATTTATAGTGGCCAAGAAAATTCTGCGAATCGTCCAGAAGGAGAACCTGATCTAGGACCATCATCTAATACAGTTGTTCGCCTCTCTAGAATTATACCAGAACATCAAAATTTTCGGTTGTATCATGATAACTATTACACAAGCGTACCGCTTATGATATATCTAGCAAAAAAAGGAGTATTTTCTTTGGGCACGGTTCAGAGGAAAAGAATACCAGATTGTAAGCTACCCACTGAAAAATGTATGAAAAAATGGCGTCGTGGTGAAAGCTGTGAATATGTAGCAACAGTCGATGGAGTTGACATTTCATCAACAGTATGGAAAGACAACAAATACGTCACTATGTTGTCAAGTTTTGCTGGTACTGCTCCGATACGAAAAGTGAAACGTTTTGACCGAAAATTAAAAATGGTTGTGGAAGTAGATTGTCCATTCGTCATTCGGGAATACAACCGCCATATGGGAGGTGTGGACCTAATGGACAGTAATATTGGAAGATACAAAATACGTATCAAGAGTAGAAAATGGTATTTAAGGATTTTTTACCACCTACTTGACTTGATAGCTGCAAATTCTTGGATTCTATACAAAAAAGTATTACTCGCCAAAGGTACCTCCACTAAAATTCTTTCACAAGCCGAATTTCGCACTGAGCTTGCTGAAACTTTGTGCAAAATAGAAACATCAGTCTCAAAACGAGGCAGACCCAGTACACTAGAAAATGAAATACAGAATAAGAAGAAAAAAGGTCCTTGCTAGTACATTCCCCCCAAGGACGTCAGAAGAGATCAGTGTGGACATTGGCCTATTTTAGAAGATGGTAAAATGCGATGCAAATATCCAAATTGTAAAGGGTTCACACACACGAAATGCCAAAAATGCGGAGTAGCACTTTGCCTGAACAAAAACAATAACTGTTTTTATAACTTCCACATTAATTAGATAAATGATAAGTTTACTGTATGCGCAATGTACGGCAACATACGTTTTTTGTTAAATAAATATTTAAAAAAATAAAATTTTATTTTTTTCCATATTTTTCCTTGACTTTTTATCATCCACTAAACTCGTTTTTCTATGGTTGAGTTGAAAAAAAAATATCATGCATTTAAAGGTTAAATTCAAATCATAGCCACCGAATAGTCCTGATTTGAATGTTTTAGACCTTAGCTTCTTCAATGCTATTCAGTATTTACATCGCCAAATAGTATGGATGAATTAATACAATAAAGCACTTTCCAAAGTTTTGTATACCATAATTTGGGACAGAGGGAGTATTAGTTAATGATACAATTGGAAGTGGTTACACGACGTCCACTAATAAACCTGAACAAAACAAACGTCTGCACACTGAGGCGGCTATTAAGGGGAAATGTTGAAGACTTAAATTGGTTAGCTTTAAGATTTTTAATTATGTTGCAACCAAAAGAATAAAATCGGTTAACATTTTTTTTTCTTCTCAACAATTTTCTTTGTTATTTAAATTGAAATTTTAATAAATGTCTCAAATACTGTTTTAAAAGTTAAAAGTTTAAAATTTTGATTGTGAAGAAAGTTTCACAAGAAATTTAATTACATTTAATTTGCAATCAATTCCATTTCCAATTAGCTATAAATTATTAATAATAATTAGCTTTGGTGTAATTTCAACACGCAATAATTCTATTGAGCTACAAAACTAAATTACTTCTAATCACTTTATCTTTAAACAAACCAATCATCATTAAATCATATTAACCATCCAACCAATTCACAAACACACATCATCACATTTTACATCATCACCAATAATACTACAAAAATAAACTTGACAATTTCGCTGATCTCACCTCTAAACACTTCGGTTCGTGTATCGGCAAGGACATCGTTCCAAATTCTCTTCCACAAATGTAACACATAAGCGTTTTAGGGCCTTTTCCAGTTTCCTTTTTATCTTTATTTTCAGCAATTATAGGCGTTGTTGCAGAAGTTGGCTTTCCCGAAATTATTTTTCCCGAATTTATATTTCTCAAATTTACATTTCCCGAATTTATATTTCTCAAATTTACATTTCCCGAATTTACATTTCCCGAATTTACTTTTCCCAAATGTATATTTGCCGAATTTATTTTTCCCAAACGTACATTTCCCGAATTCGTTTTCCCGGGTGTAACCAATACTTTATTCTTATTATTCTTTTCAATTAATTTTGATTTATATTTAATCGCGACCGGTTTTTGAACGACGTTTTTAATCGGTGCTTTTACATCCATTTTCTTCTTCGGCGAATGGTTTCCGGGAGTTTCTGGGTGACTGTGGAAGCGTTCGGGTTGATCGGGGCGTCCGCAGGTGTTACAAGGTAAAGGAACAACCATTCGCTTCTTCGTCACACGATACGTGTTAAAATTATTATTAGTGTCATTATGACTGATCTTTTTTGACGGTTTTCTTACTGGTGCTGATGATGTAACGGGTGCTGGTTGCTTGATCATTTTGTGTCTTCTATTAAGGTCTAAATAAAGAAATTACAATTATTAATTAAAATTTTATAGAAGCATTTAATTTTTTACCGTATTTTTTAGCTCTTGCTGTCGGTGTTTGTGAGCAACTACTCTCGTCTTCCCAACTATCATCACTAGTACCGGGTCTACTAATTTTTTGAATACCTTTGCTTGGTAAAATCAATGGTCTGGTGATTCCGTGACGTCTCTGGCTGTTTGGAGGTGGCTTCCTCCGCGCCTTCGATACCGCCACCGGCAACGCTCGACACAAATTGGTAATACACAGGAACTCTTTTCTAACCAAGGACATGTCGATTTTGTCGATATATCGAATATCGAGTACTTGGGGTTTTTCTAACGTAGCCGTTAAAGGTCGTGCGTTTTCATCGTTAATCGTTTTTTCTTTTGGCGTGAATGTTCTAGTAAAAAGGCGGAGATGGTCGGGTTTTTTCCTCATTGTTTGATCTTGTGTTGACGAGTTGTCCACTTCTATTAGCGGTAACACTAAAAACGGGCGAGTTTTTGATTTTTTCGGACTTTTTGCTGTTTTCCATCTCATGTTAGGTGTCTTTTTAGATCGGTTAATGGTTTAATTTTAAAATCGATGGTGGTACCAGGCGGTAACAGAAAGATTTTGTCATGGTTTATTTTCTGTTTACGTTGATTGTGTTAGTTTCTTATTAATGTTTCAGTTAACTAAGTACATCTGAAAGGTTAAAGATTTAAAAAAAATTTTAAAGTGTAGGTTGAAGTGATTAAAGTTAAAAAAAAATGATGTAGATTAATTTTTTTTAAATGAGCTCAAGCACGAAAGGTTACTTTGAAAACCAACTTAGATAAGAATATTTAAATTTTGGTTAAGTTTACAGCTACTAAAGGTTAAATCGTGGCAAGATTTATCGAGTAAACGTTAATGTATATCTACTGGTTTTTGTAACCATATTTTTAAAACAAACTCCTATTTATTTATTAAAATAACAATTAATAAATTTTTTTAAATTTCATAAGTACTCTAAACCTAAGAATAAATTTGTTTCGTCACGCTATTCAAGCGTCACCAGGAACTTGACCTAACTCAAAAAAACTGATTGCGTATTCGTGACAATCCTAAATCAATATCAATTCCCAGCGGGATTTTGCAAAAAAATACATTGATATATGCCAAGAACGATATTTAGGACGATTTCTAGGACGATGTTGCGTGATGTGAGGAATTATGTTGAGAAATATCAAGAACAATGTTGATGGATTATTTGGAGATATGTTGAGAAATATTGAGGAAATATCAATAAAACGATACTGAGGATACGACAAGTTATGTTGAAGAAAGTTTGCGATAATGTTGGAAGTTATTAATTGACATTAATAACTTAGATTAGATAAAATATAACATGAAACAGCATTCCTTTTGTATTGACTATGTTGAGGAAGGCTGGAAGGGATGTTAGAGACGATGTTAACAAATGATGGAGAAAGTGTTAAAAGCAACTAGGAGAACATTCAGAGATGTTAACGACTATATTAAGGCATGTCAAGAACGATTTTGATGTTATAGACAATGTTATGGAAAGCCAGGAATACCAGAGATGTTGTTGGGTCTTAGTAGACATTATATTACTCATAACTTATAATAATATAAACGTTATAAATTGCGAAGATGTACAATATTTCAAGATATCAAGATTGATGCTTGGAGATTTCAATCGATATCATTAGCGATATCAATCAGATCTGCAATGGCAATACAGGTGTTGATTCATGATGGAAGGTCAAAATAATATTGGAATGTTTCAGAAATCACGTTGGAAAATGTCAGAAATTTAACAGGATGCGATAAACTATATAACGAAGTTTAGCGATGTTATTAGATGATGGAGAAGATATTGAAGAAGATCAAGATAGTGTTAAGATATACAAGGGAATATGTTGGTATATATCACAGTCAGCGCATAGAAATGCTACTAAATATGTTGTGGAAGTTTAGCAAATATCAGATATCAGGAATGATTTTGAGTAATATCAAAGAAGGTATTAATAGATTATGAAGAAGATAGTGAAAGAGACCAGGATGGTATTGACATATTCTTCAGATATGATGAGTTGTCACAGGTTGCCAAAGTTTACCTTGATTCCCATCGACACTGATGGAGAATATTATGAACGATGTTTGAAGATATCAAAAAGGATGTTAACAGATGATGGGATGTTGGATATGAGCAGGACAGTATTGAGAGATGTTAGGGATTGTGTGGAAATGTTGAGGAAAGCCATTGACAGTTCTGAAAAATGTTAGAAATTATGTTGAGATATGCCCAATTAAGAGATATTAAGGATAACGGAAAAATATTATAAATGACGTCGAGAGATGCTGGGATAGTAATGAAATATATCAAGCATTATGTTGGTGATATCAAAGACACTATTGTGGTAACCGATTGATTATGTTAAAGAACAAGTTAAAGGATATTATGAACGATATTGAGAGGTACCAACGATGATGTTGAGATATTTCAGGGCCAATGGTTAGCGATGTCATGACTGATGTTGATTGATAATGTGAAAGATGTTGAGTGAGGCAAGGATAGTGACAATTTTGATGTTACAATATATTATAAACGATGATGACATCTGGTGAGATGAAGTGATGTTAAGAGTTATCATAAGGTGATGCTGAGAATTTTCAGCAAAGATATTTAGCGATATCAAGGACAATGTTGTTGATAACTTGATGATGGGAAAGATGATGACGAAGGGCAAGATAGTATTGAGATATATCAGGGATTATATTGAAAGATTCAGACATAGTTACAAAAGTATCAGTTACAGTATCAAAAATGAGATCGAAAGATATAAGGGATGATATTTAGAGATATCAAAGAAGATATTGGTACATTATTAGGAAGATGTTGCGATGGACTAGAATAGTATTGAAATATATCTGAATGTGTTGCTTTCTCTGTGGCTGTATAGAAGGATGCCAAAGATTCTATCACAGAAGATGAGCGAAGATGTTGGAAAATATCACAGACGATGTTTAGATACATCAAAGATTGGTATTTTTGAAAGATTTGGATTTCACAGTCAATATTAAAGAAGACCAGTGACAATATTTTAGGCTATTTGATTTTGATACCATAGGCAATGTTGAGGAAGGAAAGATATTAGGAAATCACGTCGACAGATGTTGGGATAGTAATGAAATATATCAAGCATTATGTTGGTAATGTCAAAGACATTATTGCGGTAACCGATTGAGTATGTTAAGGAACATGTTAAAGGATTAAATTAAATTAAAAATTAAGTTAAATTGATGCTGAGAATTTTCAACAACGATATTTAGCGATATCAAGCACACGTTGTTGATGACGTAATGATGGGAAGGATGATGACGAAGGGCAAGATAGTATTAAGATATATCAGGAATTATGTTGCAAGATATCAGACACAGTTATGTAGATGTTAGAAACAATGGTATCAAAAATGAGATCGAAAGATATAAGGAGGTAGATTATGGGGAAGATATTGAGGGGGGCTACAATAGTATTGAAATATACCAGAATGTGTTGCTTTTTCTGTGGCTGTGTAGAAGAATGCCAAAGATAAAATATCACAGACGATGTTTAGATACATCAAAGATGATACCAGGAAAGATTTAGATTTCATAGTCGATATTAAAGAAGACCAGTGACAATATTTCAGGTTATTCTATATTAGACAATTTGTTAGATGATAGAGAAAAAAGCGGACTGTGTTGAGAAATACTACTGATTATGTTGAGATTTACCAGTAAAGATTTTGATGTTATAGACGATGTTGACTGAAGCCAGAAAAGATATCGGAAATTATGTCAATGGCTATGTCGATAGATAATGGGAAAGATATCGAGGGAAGAACTGGAATTGTTGACGTAAACGAAATTTGAGGGTATCAAGGGCGATGTTGACCAGATTGATGTTGAGTGATATCAGATTACTATTGAGAAACATGGAGTAATGGCTAACGATACTTCAAAGAAGTAGTGTAGTAATGAGAGTTCTCGACCAGGATTATGGATTATGTGACGTCACGCTCCAATGTTATATGATAGGGAAAGTGGCCAACTTAAATCTGGGGGGCAAAAAAGTAACTAGATTTAAGTTGGTATTGGAAAAGTTACTAGATTTGGTGACTTTTGGTGGCCAACCTAAATCTGGGAGTGAAGAAAGTAACTAGATTTAGATTGATATTGGAAAAGTTACTAGATCCGGTGATTTTTTATAGCGTCACCTAGTCGCTGGTAGTGGAACTAAACCCAAGACATTTGCTGTTGGCAGATAGTGGGAAAGATGTTGAGGGAAACTACCACATTGCTGAGATAAGTTAGGAATTACGTTGAGATATATATGGGGATATTGAGAGATATCTTGAGAAATGTTTAGTGATATCAAGGATATCACCAGCATGTTAATAAACGAGAAGATTCTTTGTTAATTATGTTTGGAACTTATTTTTTGTCTAATTGATGAATCGTTGGAGAAATTCCTGCGATAAATTTTGTCATCTACAGATCATGTTATCTATAAATAGGTATTTTTAGCTTTAATTTGAAATATATTTATTTCTCATCTCCAATAAATAAAATTTCAACGATTTTTTAAACATTTTGTTTTTAATCATTAACCCGTTTATGCCCGAATTATTTTTTTTAGATTTTTGTGTTTCCAGTGTTTTTTTTTTGTGCAGTTTTTATCCTTTGTAACTTATTTCAAGCATTATTTTTTAAGAAAATACTATTTCTTCGTAGTTTTATTGAATGTTCCATTAATGACACAATGGGCATGAGCAGGATCATATATTTTCTCAATAAAATCAATCAAATACAAACTATAACAATAAATGTATTGGAATTATTTATTATCCATTATCTTGTGTGGAAGTGAACAAAACAGGAGTCATGCAGATTGACTTTACATTTTTGACAAGACTATCTCGTGAAGAAGATAAACGTCCTCCTCCTGCCGGGGGAATACCATATTTTTGTAAATACGTTTGCACAACTATTCTTCGAAAATGCAAATAATCCATTTTTTACCCAAGTCCTTTTTATATAGTTGCTGTTGTGCACTGATATATCGACACATAACGCAAAAATTGCCAGCCACCACTTCTTCGATCTAATGGAAATCCTGTAGTTGTCTATGTTCTCATCCATCCCGTTTACACCGTCCATAAATTTATTGTATTGAGCTACTACATGATGTTACGTAACTGGCAATCTTTTTTTCTGTTTTGATATCCACCTTTCCACTCTACATTCTGGAAGCGTAGAATCATAAGTACTGACCATCAAAACTATTCTATTATCATGCCAACTTATAACAGTTAGTTTATTGGCAACATCTATACAATAGTCATAGACACCTCTATCCTTCTTTTCTAGCACTTTTGAAGGCATTATGGAACACTTTTCAATTCTATTTTATTTCATAGTTCCCGTACATCCATATCTTTTTCCTGTAAATGAGTTAATGAAACTAGTCTGCTTTGGTAAAACTTTTATCAGTCCAAGTACAGCAGACTCTCCTACAGCAAATGCTGGTTCCTTTATAGTTGATTTTCTTACTTTTTTTGTGGTTCTTGCATTTTCTTCTTCATCCGCTGAAATACCAGCTGTAATAGATGATTGTTCAAATTGCTTCGAATACCCAAAAGGTTCGCAGAGGCACCACATCTTGTAACTGATTGGCGTTCCTTTTAAAAAATATTTTTCCCCGTGCTTACCAGAGTATGAAACCATACTTCATCAACACTCAGCCTTTCTTGGAGTTCTGAGTATTTAAAAAATTTTGAATTAAGCATATGCATTAATTCTCGTAGTTTTGCAAATTTGTCGACCGGAAGAAGGTTATTATTATCTGCACATTGGAGATATCTTTTTATCATTCCGAATCTATTTCGTCTCATAGAATTCACTAGTGCCATATTACAACATTCGGTTCCCAGCTTCCACCGCATTCTACATCTGGGAACAACACAATAGACAGATAATAGTAGTATGACCAAAAAACACTTTATTTCTTCATTGGAAACTCGGAAATTAAGTTCGTCGTCATTTCTGCCAAAAAAAAATTTAATATAATAACCGGATCAGAAGGAATGGGTGCTGATTGCATCAGTTTCTCAAAGTTCGGAATTCGTAAATAAGATCGGATTTTTGCTAGTTTCTTTTTTTCGGTAACTTCTTTTGTATTTCTGACAAAAATTCGTTGTCACTATTTGGCTCTTCGTCAGTGTCGCTATCATCAATTGTGAAAGTCCGTCGTTGATTTATAATTTTCGCCATAGCTTCCGCTTGAAGCTGTCGACCATCCAGTTATTGATGTCGTTGCAGAAGTCTTCATTGCCGCTATCTTTAGCATTTTCAACACCATCATCTGGAGGAGTGATAAAAACATCAGCGATCCAAAAATCTTCGTCTTCTATTACTTGACTGAGTTCTGCAGTTATGAGAGGACTGAAATTATTAAAAAAATTTATGGACACGTTTAGCCCATAGTTACAATATTGGAACTTTTGGGAAAAGAGCGTTTTTTTTTTGTACTTATTGTATTTATTATTATAGATGATATCTGGAAATTTGTTGAGAATTGTTAGGACAATAAACACAACGCAAAATAATAGATAATATTAGTTTAAAAATAGAAAATGTCACTTACCTTTTACTAGCCATTTTTTACGAAAGAAATTTCAAAGTTTTTCTACACGTTAAAGGTACAAAGGCACAATAATTCGTCTAAAAATCACTCTCACTAATTAACATGTTTACTGGAAACGTGTTGCTGCCTGCAAAATCACGTTGTGACTAACAATAAAGCGTGGAGGGGAGAAAAACGGGGGTGTTCTATTATTGGAACTGTGGGCATAAACAGGTTATTGTCAAAATTAGTAAGTATTTTTAAGTTTTTTTTTTTTAACATTTTAATAGGTTATATTTTTTGATCATGTTGTGATACAATTAGTTGAACCATAAATTAATATAAGTGTAATAAATCATATATTGTATGTTATCTATAAATAGATACTTTTAGCTTTAATTTGAGATATAATTTGAGATTTTACCTATTATAAAGAATTGCGTAATTTCACCAATAATGCACTTCAACGTGAAAAAAAAGCTTTTTTATCTCACATATTCAGGGGTGGTGATTCCAGGAAATTGTGGGGTGCCTTTCGGTCTTTGGGCATTAGCGGTAATAGGACTGGTAGTATTCCCAGCAACATTGGTGATGCTGATTTGATTAACAATTCTTTTTTAGCCTCTCAAATTACTAACTCTGGTGATGCAGAACTTATTAAATTCTATAACTCTAATATTCTGCCTCAGATCTGTACTACCTTATCCTTTTCCTTAGCATCGGAAAACGAAATCTGTCGTGCGCTGCAATCTATTAAAACCAATGCAATTGGAAGTGATGGCATTAGCGTAAAGATGTTACTTCTGTGTTGCCCTGTGATTGTTCCGTATTTGTGCCATATTGTCAATGGATTGGATGAGGGAAATGTTACGGCTCTCATCCTAATTGACTTTTCTAAGGCTTTTGACACCCTCCATCATTCGACTTTACTTGCTGTGCTTCATTATGTTGGTTTCGCCCCGTTGGGTATCGATTTTTTCAAAAACTATTTTTTACATCGTTCGCAAATTGTTAAATTTCAGGGTGCTTTGTCGAAGAGAGGTTATATTACTTCAGGTGTACCTCAAGGATCAATCTTGGGACCAATATTATACCTAATTTACACCATTAATCTCTGTTCCAATCTAAAGCATTGCAAAACCCACATGTATGCTGATAATACTCAAATATACCTCGGTTTTTATGGGAGGGACTTGGGTATGTCCGAACTTCGAAATAATTCTGATCTTGAATTATTGCTTCAGAATGTCAGGCGCCATTGTCTATCTCTAAATGCATCAAAATCCTCTGTTATCGTCTTTGGAGGAGGGTTGCCGGCGAATAACGTTAGGCAGTCCTTAAATATATTTGTTAATAACCAACGACTTCAACTTTCAGATGTAGTACGTAATTTAGGTGTTACGCTGGACTCTGATTTGCGATTTAGAAATCATGTCAGAGGTCTTCTTCAGCGGGCTTATTCCACCCTCAAGTTATTGTATTCCAACAAAAACCTTTTACATCAAAAATTAAGAATACGTTTGTGCGAAGCACTTGTGTTATCCATTTTTACCTACGGGGATCCGCTTTACCATTCTTGTATTGATGCTGCGGACAGAATTCGAATTCAACGGGTACAGAACTCTTGCCTTCGTTTTATATTTGGGATCAGAAGACGGGAGAGAATATCTCACTCGCTTGCTTGGGTCGGTTGGCTAGATATGTCACGACGGAGAATTTTACACTGTGCTTGTTTATATCATAAAATACTTATTTATAAGACTCCTCCTTATTTATATAACAAAATTAGTTATCGTACTGATGTTCATAATATAAATGTTAGACACAGGTATACGTTAACAATACCAAAGCACCGGCTTAAATTGTTTGAGCGAGCTTTTTCTTACTGTGTGCCTAACATTTATAACAACATTCGTATTCTGATGAGGCTGGAGAATGAGCGCGGATTCAAGAGAAAACTTAAAGTGGAGCTGTGGATGCAGCAGGAGGAAATGAGTCATCGTTAATATCATTAATACCTTTTTTTTAATTTATGATTTCACCTTTTGTTTTTCATTTTAATTCGTTAAATTACAATTTTCTGAGTTGACACTGTGGCAATTGACTTGGTGCTGGGTTGGGTTTCGATTCATCATTATGATGTATTATATATATTTTTTATAAAAACAGTTTAGCATTCTTGCTTAACTTACTTGGTCCTTTTTAGCTCCATATTTAGTTTAATTGATATTTTGTTTCATTACGTTACTTTTTTACTGTTTTTTTATTTTGTAGGTTCTTTTTTGTAATTCTTTTTGCTTGTAATGGGGTTAATAAATATACATTATTATCATTATTACTATTATTATTCATTTCTTATCTCCAATGAATAAAGTTTGAACAATTTTTTAAAATTTTCTTTTTTAATAATAAGCTTGAAAATAGACATGTTTATTAAAAAGAAATCAGGAATACTTTAATGGATTATGTTTCTTTGATCATGTATCTATAAATAGATACTTTTAACTTTAATTTGAAATATAAGTTATTTCTCATCTCCCATAAATAAAGTTTCAACGATTCTTTTTTATTTTAAACGAAAAAAAGTTTTTTTCTGGAATATCTTAATAAGTTATCTTTCTTTGATCATGTAATGTAAAAATAAGTAGTCTACTCTAATTTCTAAGTAATCTCATAATAATCAAGTTTCTTTAAGACTTTTTTCTGGAACATTTTAATAGGTTATATTTTTTGATCATGTTGTGATACAATTAGTTGAACCATAAATTAATATAAGTGTAATAAATCATATATTCTAAAAAAAAATTTACCTTAAATTTTATCAGTCTGCACGCTATTTTGAACGATAAGTGAACTATTAACACGATTCTCGCCGGTCACGTTACAACATTATTACACTATGTAAACCACTTTAAACGCATACGCAAAAAATAAAAAAAGGTGTTTTTTGATCGATTTCTACTTCAAAATAATTTTACTGTTAAAAATTAAAATAATAAGAATGAAAATAAATACTCTAAATAAAATATGACCCCAAAAAGTGTGTACTAAAATTATTTTTTATAACATTTATCACGTGTTCAATGTAGCGCGTCGTATTTTTTCCAACAATGAACGTTCGTCGTCGCGACGCAGTCGTCAACTAAATGGAAAATATGTAACATATCCAATTCTGCCCACGCGCAAAGCTAATTCTCTCACCTGTAGAACCAATGGTATGAGTAACGAAAGACGAAAGTTTCTTGATATGGACAAAGAGATCGAAAAACGAAGGCGTTTCAATTTCAATTCGATGATGACTAATAATAAAGGAATAACAATAATAAAAGGGAAAGTAAATTAAGATAATTTTATTAAACTTAAAGGTATCTTAATTAAATTTTCATATTTACATGATATAAATAATTAAAATCATATTGTTGGTGATTACTTAGTAAGTAATTTTTCTGATAGTTTTTTATTTAATTCTTCTTCTAATTCATCGCGTTTATGTTCTCTGTATAACCACCTAAAAAAAAATTAGAATGTTGAAAAGAATTCGAAAAAAACGTGATGTTTTTGTTACAAGAAAATAAAAACTGCAGGTAATGTTAAAAGTCCTCCTAAGAGCAAGAAAGATCCGGGAAATATTTTAATTGTGGTTCGATAAACCAAGCTATACATCGGTCCATAAACCAATGGCATTAAAGCTTCCGACACTCCAAATAACGAATTAATTTTCCCTGTTAATCAATAATATCAATCTAATACTGGTTAAAAAAAAATTTTGATGAAAAATTAGTTTACCTAGTTCCTCGGGTGGAACTAATTTCGATGTAATCGATCGCATTGCAATAAAAGACGTTCCATTTAACATTTCAGCAATAGCACCGAGGTAAAAATAAAACGGTGAGGGGGCGAAAGCATAAACTACGGCTGAAATTACTTTACTCATACTTGAAATAACCCCTAAAAGTGCGTCGTCGAATTTTAAGAATTTTGAGAAAAAAGTTAATGAAAAAAGAGTTCCTAAAAATTAATTCAATTAAAAGATGAGATTTTTTTAGATTAAAAATGTTTACCAATCATGTGGAAAATGATGTTGAATGTTGAGTATAAAGCATAATCCACTTCATCCCATCCGAATCTGTATCGTACGAAAAGATACATCACGTTAAATTCACCTAAAAATTTTTAATTAATATAAGAATGAAGGATTTTATAGCTGGTGTTAATTGAACTAAAATTAGAACTAACACTATCTCTAGAACTAACACTAGAGCTATAACTAGAAACATTTGGGTTTAACCGTGCTTAACTAAAAATAGAATTAACACTAGACTAAGATCTAGAATCATTCGGCTTCATTCGTCTTATTAAGACGCATGGCTAAATCCGAATGTTTCTAGTTCTAGTTCTAATGTTAGTTCTAGTGACAGTGCAAGTGTAAAACTAGAACTAACACGATACCTAGAACTAGAAACATTCGGGTTTAGCCGTGCGTCTGAAGACGCACGTTCTAGTTCTAGGTCTAGTGTTAGTTCTAGTTTTAATTGTTATGCAGTGCTAGACCAAGAACTAGAATCATTCGGGTTTAGCAGTCTTAAGAGATGTGGGGCTAAATCCAAATGATTCTACACTACTCTCCAAAATTATCGCACCACCTAAATTATGCATTAAGTTTAAAGGTATTTTTTTTTTGAATCAACGGATGGATTTTGATGATTCTTTCTTCACGGTATAGGTTGATTTTTAAGGAAGAAATGTGTTGATGGTTTCTGACAATTGTCAACGTTTTACCCATATACGGGGTGTAAAAAGAAATTTATGTTTTTTCTTCTAATTTTGCAACACCCTGTGGAATTTATCAGAAAGAACCGCTACATTCCATTTACATTACGTTAGAATGGCAACCCTTCTCTACATTTTCGTTCAAGAATCATCTCGATATCTCTTTTATCAAGGAAGATACACATTTTTTAAGTTTGACTTAATTTTGTTGAAATATAGTCCTTACTAATGAAACAAGCAGGCTATGAAATATCAAACAGTTTGACAGAAATGCTTGTCAATTTTATTTACGCATTTAGCAAGTTGCTGCTTTGGGTTATTAAGTGTTTATTTGACATGGACCGTATTTCAAGACATTTAAACCGCGATGAGTGTGTTGAGGCAGTTACTTTAGCCAATGAAGGAATAAGTTATCGTGAAATAGGCTTGAGATTAGGAGTTTCTCATACAACAATATCACGTGCCGTTCAACGATTTCAAGAGACAAATGATCATACAAGACGACCTGGACAAGGAAGAAGGAGAGTCACAACACTACGCCAAGATCGTTTTATTAGACTTCGTGCTTTAAGGGAACGTTTTGTTACAATGAGAAACTTACAGATACAAGTTTATATCCTTATT
>NW_019280992.1:42915-77806 GCF_000648695.1 Onthophagus taurus
AACTTAATGCATACGACCGACAACTTTATTTAATGGAGGATCTGTAATGGTTTGGGGTGGAATTTCGCTTACAGCACGAACAGACCTTGTTTCTTTGCGAAGAGGTTCATTAACAGGTGAAAGGTATATTACAGACATTTTATCGGAACACGTGGTACCCTTTGCTCCTTACATAGGAAATAATTTTTTATTAATGCATGATAATGCAAGACCTCATGTTGCCTATACGGTCCGTGACTATTTGGATGAAGTTGGTATACAAACCATGGACTGGCCACCCTGTAGCCCTGATCTCAATCCAATAGAGAATTTATGGGATAATATTGATCGTCAGTTAAGGGGCCGACATCCACCACCTATCGTTTTGGACGACGTTGAGAGGATGGTAAGAGAGGTTTGGGATGCAATTGATCAAGATCAAATTCGACGCTTGATTTTAAGTATGCCTCGTCGCTGTGAAGAAGTGATACGTAAGAGAGGCGGAAATACACGTTATTAGGTGATTTTGAGAGAATTGATTAAGGATTATGTAGTGTTTTTTAGTTTTCACCTACTTGTTTAAAATGTTAATAAAAATTCGTTACATTTAAACTTGTGTATCTTCCTTGATAAAAGAGATATCGAGATGATTCTTGAACGAAAATGTAGAGAAGGGTTGCCATTCTAACGTAATGTAAATGGAATGTAGCGGTTCTTTCTGATAAATTCCACAGGGTGTTGCAAAATTAGAAGAAAAAACATAAATTTCTTTTTACACCCCGTATATGGGTAAAACGTTGACAATTGTCAGAAACCATCAACACATTTCTTCCTTAAAAATCAACCTATATCGTGAAGAAAGAATCATCAAAATCCATCCGTTGATTAAAAAGAAAAATACCTTTAAACTTAATGCATAATTTAGGTGGTGCGATAATTTTGGAGAGTAGTGTAGTTCTAGGTCTAATGTTAGTTCTAGTGACAGTCTAAGTGTAAAACGAGAACTAACACCATACCTAGAACTAGAATCATTCGGGTTTAGTTGTCTTTAGAGCGGTGTGGCCAAACTCAGATGATTCTAGTTCTAGGTATAGCGTTAGTTCTACATCTTAACAGTGCTAGTGTAAAACTAGAACTAACACTAGAACTAGAATCATTCCGGTTTAGCCGTCTTTAGAGACGTGCGGCTAAACCCAAATGATTCTAGTTCTAGGTCTAATGTTGGTTCTAGTGACAGTGCAAGTGTAAAACTAGAACTAACACTACACCTAGAGTCATTTGATTTAGCCATCTTAAGAGACGTGGGGCTAAGTCCAAATGATTCTAGTTCTAGGTCTAATGTTAGTTCTAGTGACAGTACAAGTATAAAACTAGAACTAACACTATACCTAGAAATAGAATCATTCGGGTTTAGCTGTCTTTAGAGACGTGCGGTGAAGTAATAATTACATCAAGTTATTATTTCTTTTATAATAATATTACTTCTTTTATTAAGCTTTTTCACCGCGAAAAATTAACATTAATTTGTATGTTTAGACTGGTTTAGACTTGATAATAATATTTCAGTCTGTCAACACTAATGAATTGTTCTCGATTTTCTTTAAAAATGTAAAAAGGTTTAAGAAATTTTTTAATAATTTTAAATGGCCCTTCATACCTTGCAGAGAGAGAAGATTTTTTGCCTTCTATCCGGACAAAAACAAAATCTGATTTCTCTAGATCTTTATGTGAAAAAGGTTTATTAAGGGAATGATGACGCATCATGGTTGGTCTCAAGTTTGTAAAATGACGAAAACTGATGAGGAGTGGAGACGGATCAATTGAACTGTGAGAACTTAAGAAAAATGCACCTGGGAGTCTCAAGGGTTGACCATAAAGTAATTCAGCAAATGAACAACTTAAATCTTCTTTTATGGTTGAATGTAAACCAAGAAGGATAATAGGTAATTCATCTTTCCAATGAGTTGTATTCCATCTGGCAATTAAAGCAGTTTTTAAGGTTCTATGAAATCTTTAGACAATACCATTGCTTTGAGGATGGTATGCTGAGGTGTGAATTTGAAACAAACCAAACAATTTATTAAATTCTTTAAATAATTGAGATTCAAATTGTGGGCCTTGATCGTGTGTTATTGTGTGTGGAATTCGAAAACGTGAGAAGTAGTGAACGATAGAAGTAGATGCAGTAATTGATGAAAGAGAAAAAGCTTCTGTCCATCTAGTAAATCTTTCAATTATTGTTAAAATGTAAGAACAACCACCAGAAGGAAGAAGGGGACCTACAATATCAATGTGGATATGTTCAAAACGGCCTTTAGGAATATCAATCTTCATAATTGGAGATTTTGTATGTCTTTGGATTTTTGAAATTTAACATTTAACACATGCTTTTGTCTAAAGAGATATATTGGAATACATATGAGGCCAAAAATATCTTGTATTGATTAATTTTTTAGAAGCTCTTATACCTGGATGAGAAATACTATGTAAGTCAGTGAAAATCGAATGACGTAATTTATCTGGAATATAAATACGTTGATAGGAAGGTGAAGAAATTTCACACCAAATTGGAATATTAGAAAATGGAATTGTTTGTTGTTTTAGACGAAATTTAGAATTAGAATAACAATTTTGAGTTTTAAGTAATTCTTGGAGTTGTTGATCTGTAGACTGAGCTTGTTGCAAAGTTTGAAGGTTCAGTTCGTACAAATCAAAAGAATCAACATTGTTGTCTAACCTTGATAAAGCATCGGCAACAATATTGTTTTTACCCTTAATGTAAGGAATATCTGTTGAGAATTGCGGTATAAAGTTTAGATAGCGAGATTGTCTAGAACTTTTTTCTGATTTAGAGGAAAAAGATAAGGCTTATGATCTGTGCAAATTTTAAATTGATAGCCTTTTAAGAAATGGCGAAAATGTTTAATAGCTAAATAGATGGCTAAAAGTTCACGATCATAAGTTGAATATTTTAATTGGCTGGGGGAAAGTTTTTTTGAGAAAATTGCAATTGGTTGTGAAATGTCGTTGAGCGATTGTTCTAACGTTGCTCCAATGGCATAATTGGAAGCATCGGTAGTAAGAATCAATTTGGCAGACGGGTTAGGGTGAGCCAAAATTGTAGCATTAACTAATGAAGATTTTGACTTTTGAAAACTTTCTTCACATTCATTTGGCCAGGAAGAAATATTTTTTTGTTTAAGATTTTGAAGTGATGTTGATAGAGAATGAAGAGGATTGAGTAGTTGAGAAAAATTTTGAACGAACCTATGATAAAAATTTATCATGCCGATAAATCTTTGTAATTGTTTTAAAGTTTTTGGAAATGAGAAATCATTGATAACCGATATTCTTTCATTTGAAGGAAGAATTCTTTTTGAAGAGACAGTGTGACCTAAAAAATTTAATTTGAAACTCCAAATTCACATTTTGAGTGTTTAAGACTAATACCAAATTGGTCTAATCGATTAAATAGTTGCTTAAGATGAATCAAATATTCATCTTCATCCTTGCTCGCAAGTAATATATCATCCAGATAAACGAAAATAAAGTTCAAACCTTTAGTCACTTCGTTGATGAACCTTTGGAATGTTTGAGCAGCATTGCGTAATCCAAAAGGCATCCGTAAAAATTCAAATTCGCTTTGTTGTGGAGACGTTCTTTGTAAACGGGGATAATGTTGTGGCGACACAGAGGGCTTAAAACCTGAAACCATTCGGGAATGGATTAATAATGTAAGGGCGACAGGATCTGCAGTTCATAAAAAACCCGTTGGGCGACCTAAAAGTGTGCGAACACCCAAAAACATCACGGCACTAAGACCCTTAATTGAATAATTTCCAACCCGATCTGCGCGAAAACATGCTGCTGCGCTTCGAATATCGTCCAGAACTGTAAGGCGAATCTTACACTCAGACCTTCACCTGTACCCATACAAGATGATGTGTGCACGGGAATTGAACCCACAAGACTTTGTGAAATGTAGAGACACTTGCAATGCAATCCTAACTGCTGTACCCCCCAGCACTGTTGTGTAGACTGAAGGTGGCGACTGAGGACGTCATCGGTGGAATTTCGCAAGATATACTGGGAAGAGTGGCCGAAAACTTCTTTGAAAGACTTAATATGTGTATTGCTCACCAAGGCCTCCACTTGGACGATATTATTTTTAAAACATCGTGAAAAAAAAACGGTATTATATGTACTTTTGAGCAATAGAACTTTTGTTTTATTTATCTCGAACCGTTCTCTTACAATTAACCCTTCAAATCAGGGACTGCATTCTGCCCCACCCTGTACATATAACAAGAAAACTTGATAATATTTAAAATACGAAAATAACGCCATATGCAGCTAAACCCAGATGATTCTAGTTCTAGGTATAGTGTTAGTTCTACATCTTAACAGTGCTAGTGTAAAACTAAAACTAACACCGGAAATAGAATGATTTGGGTTTAGCCGCACCTCTCTAAAGACGGTTAAATCCAAATGATTCTAGTTCTAGGTCTAATGTTAGTTCTAGTGACAGTCTAAGTGTAAAGCTAGAACTAACACTATATCTAGAACTAGAATCATTCGGGTTTAGCTGTCTTTAGAGACCTGCGGTTAAACCCAGATGATTCTAGTTCTAGATATATTAGCTGTCTTTAGAGACGTGCGGCTAAACCCAGATGATTCTAGTTCTAGATATATTGTTAATTCTACATCTTAACAGTACTAGTGTAAAACTAGAACTAACACTAGAACTAGAATCATTCTGGTTTAGCCGTCTTTAGAGACGTGTGGCTAAACCCAAATGATTCTAGTTCTAGTGTTAGTTCTAGTTTTACACTAGTACTGTTAAGATGTAGAACTATAACTAACACTGCAGCTAGAACTAGAGTCATTGGGGTTTAGCCGTCTTTAGAGACTTGCGGCTAAACCCAAATGATTCTAGTTCTAGGTGCAGTGTTGGTTCTAGTGACAGTGCAAGTGTAAAACTAGAACTAACACTACAGCTAGAAGTAGAATCATTCGAGTTTAGCCGTCTTTAGAGACGTGAGGCTAAACCCGAATGATTCTAGTTCTACGTCTAATGTTAGTTCTAGTGACAGTCTAAGTGTAAAACTAGAACTAACACTATACACAACAAACTATTAGTTATATACAAGGTGTTTTAAAACAACGTTTAAATATATATAGGGGTAGTATTACAGTCGAAAAGTGTTAATAAACATCCGAAAATCAACCGTTCTCGAGATACAGGATGTTAAAATTTGTTGGGACTCTACGTTTTTTCTTTTAAACTATAACTACTACAGATTTGATACTTGTCAAATCGATACAGTATGAAACTTGTCTCTTTTTTGAGAGTAGTATAATGTTTCCATTGCTTCCGGTTGGACCGGAAGTGAAAATAATTACCACTATTTTTCAGAAAATTCAAAAATTTTATTTAACAATTGGCTAGATAGCTTAATTCTAAACAACATTAATTCAAAAAAAATTTGTATTCCTTAAGGTTTCCGAAAAAAATGCAATTTTTAAAGTAAATTATTAGAAAAATTGAATTGACACAATGTAATACTAATACTTTTGGTTTTTATAAGTTTCACAAATCAATGCAGTATGAAACCGTCTCTTTTTGAGAGTGGTATGATATTTCCATTGCTTCCAGTTTGTATAAGTTACTCCATTACAAAACGTTATGCCGAGTGTACGGCCATTAGTTACCAAAATTTTGCCATTAAAAGAAGTAGGCTTTGACTTACGTACAATCTGCTAAGATACATTAATTTGACGTTTTGTTCAAATTACGAAATAACCAAACTCCAGTAATATGACTTTGCGAAACCTGAAGTGAAATCGTTTGCAATCGTATTCAAATGCTGAAATGAGCGATATGGTGTTTATGTACGGCCGTGTCAATGGAAATACTTTAAGAGCACGTCGTTTCTATGCTAAAACATTTCCCAATCGGTGGCTACCTTCACATGTTATGTTTCAATCACTTTTTCACCGTCTAAAAGAAACTGGATCGTTTGAAAAAAGGTCTTATAATACCGGACGGCAGAGATCCGTGTGTAAACCGGAAATAGAGGAACAAATTTTAAATACAGTTGCTGAAAATCCCGAAACAAGTGTGAGAAGAATTTTGGCTCAAGTGGGTACTAGTAGATATGTTGTTTGGAGAACTCTCCGTGAGCAACTTATTTACTCTTACCATATGCAACGTGTCCAAGCCCTCAATCCTCCGGATTACCACGCATGGTTTACATTCTGTCAATGGTTTTTACGAGAAGCTGCTGAACGTCGAGGATTCTCAGCTAACATACTTTTTACCGATGAAGCTGGTTTTACCAGAAATGGAATATTCAATTTTCACAATAATCATGTGTGGTCTGACGAGAATCCTCGAGCCGTTATTGAAACCAAACATCAATAGCGTTTTAGTTTAAATATCTGGTTAGGCGTCGTAGGGAATAAGTTGTTGGGATCGATAGTTTTACCACAACCATTAAACGGTCTAACATACTTTGATTTCTTAGAAAGCACTCTTCCTCAACTTATGGAAGAATTGCCGCTAAATCAAAGAGTTCAGTCTCTGGTTTATGCAGGATGGAGCTCCCTCGCACTTTATGCGTATTGTTTGTTACGCGTATTTGAATGAAAGATTTCCTGGGAGATGGATAGGGCGAGGGGGTCCCATTGCATGGCCTGTACGTTCGCCGGATTTGAACCCGCTAGACTTTTGTTTATGAGGCTACTTAAAAAGTTTAGTGTACGCGACACCTGTAAACAATCTTGATGACTTGCGACAACGAATAGAACAGGGTTGCCAGAAAATTCGTGAAAACTACGGGTTATTTGAAAGAGTTCGGGCTTCCTTTGAACGTAGAATTAGAAACTGTATTGATGTTGCAGGTCGACATTTTGAACATTTTCAGTAAATAGCTTCGTTTTGCTGATGATTATAAACTTGTAAGTTTTGTGAAACTTATAAAAAGCGAAAGTATTAAGCCGACGTTATACGTAGCAGTCGACTGCTATGGCGGCAACTACGGAGGAGCGTGGTTTGACTATTTCCGTCAAAATTTGCGTGTAACATGTCCATTACCATAGTAATGGACTGCGAGCAAAGCTACTGCCAAGGCAAGAAAATCGTCTACTTTCGATATAGCACGTAAATTTGAAGATTTACACGCAAATTTGACGCTAGCAGTCAAACCACGCCCCTCCGTAGTTACCGACATAGCAGTCGATTGCGACGTGTAACGTCGGCTTTAGTATTACATTGTGTCGATTCAATTTTTCTAATAATTTACTTTAAAAAATGTTTTTTTTCTCGGAAACCTTATAGCCGACGTTATACGTAGCAGTCGACTGCTATGGCGGCAAAAACTGAGGAGCGTGGTTCAAAGCTACTGCCAAGGCTAGAAAATGTTCTACTTCCGGTATATCACGTAAATTTGACGATTTACACGCCAATTTGACGCTAGCAGTCAAACCACGCCCCTCCGTAGTTACCGCCATAGCAGTCAATTGCGACGTGTAATGTCGGCTTTAAGAATACAAAATTTTTTTCGAATTAATGCTGTTTAGAATTAAACTATCTATCCAATTGAAAAAAAAATTTTTGAATTTTCTGAAAAATTGTGGTATTTATTTTCACTTCCGGTCTAACTGGAAGCAATGGAAACATCATACTACTCTCAAAAAGGGACGGTTTCATACTGTATCGATTTGCCAAATATCACATCTCTAGTAGTTATAGTTTAAAAGAAAAAAGGTAGATTCCCAAAAAATTTGAACATACTGTATCTCGAAAACGGTTGATTTGCGGATCCATGTTCATTAGGACTTATCAACTTGTTTTCGACTGTAGTACTACCCCTATAAATATGTAAACGTTGTTTTAAAACACCCTGTATAGTAACAGTGCTAGTGTAAAACTAGAACTAACACTAGACCCAGAACTAGAAAGTTTCGGGTTTAGCCGTACGTCTTCAGCCGTCTTTAGAGACGTGCGGCTAAACCCAAATGATTCTAGTTCTAGGTCTAATGTTAGTTCTAGTGACAGTGCAAGTGTAAAACTAGAACTAACACTGTACCTAGAACTAGAGTAATTGGGGTTTAGCCGTCTTTAGAGACTTGCGGCTAAACCCAAATGATTCTAGTTCTAGACGCAGTGTTGGTTCTAGTGACAGTGCAAGTGTAAAACTAGAACTAACACTATACCTAGAACTAGAATCATTTGGGTTTAGCCGCACGTCTCTAAAGACGGCTAAACCCAAATGATTCTAGTTCTAGGTATAGTGTTAGTTCTACATACTAATAGTGCTAGTGTAAAATTGGAACTAACACTAAACCTAGAACTAGAGTCATTGGGGCTTAGCCGTCTTTAGAGACTTGCGGCTAAACCCAAATGATTCTAGTTCTAGGTGCAGTGTTGGTTCTAGTGACAGTGCAAGTGTAAAACTAGAGCTAACACTATACCTAGAACTAGAATCATTCGGGTTTAGCCGTCTTTAGAGACGTGCGGCTAAACCCAAATGATTCTAGTTTTAGATATAGTGTTAGTTCTACATCTTAACAGTACTAGTGTAAAACTAGAACTAACACTAGAACTAGAATCATTCGGCTTTAGCCGTCTTTAGAGACGTGCGGCTAAACCCAAATGTTTCTAGTTCTAGGTCTAATGTTAGTTCTAGTGACAGTACAAGTATAAAACTAGAACACTAGACCAATAACTAGAATCATTCAGGCTTAGCCGTACGTCTCTCAAGACGGCAAAACCCGAATGTTTCTAGAAGTAGGTCTAGTGTTAATTTTACTTTTAGTACAATATTCAATATGTTTAATTAATTTTGTTGAAATTAAGATAAAAATGTATACCATGTAAAGGTCCAATAATAACCATAACCAACACCATAATCACACAAATTCTCTTCTTTCGACTTTTACTTCCAGTTTTAAAAGCAACCTTAAACGTTTCCGAAATATGTTTTAAATCGAAAAAGTCTGCAAAAAAATTTTTTTTCTTCCCATTTTCAACTTTAATCACATCCCGATTTAATTCGTTCTTTTCCAAATTATCAATTTGATTCTCATCGACTTTAATTTCTTTCAATCTAAAACCACCGTACAATAACCCGATCGTATAAATTCCCGCTGCCAAAAAGAAAACTCCATAAAACCCAATTTGTCGATATAAAAATCCGCTTAGCGCCGTTCCAATCGTGAAACAAGCGTTTGAAAAAAGACTTACAGCGCCGATTCGTAACGTTCTCATTTCCTTCGTCGAAACCGAACTGATGTAACTAAAAACGCCCATGTACATACAAAACCATCCGCCCGTTAATGATGGAGGAACCGATTCTGATAGGGCGCAATATTCCATGGAGAGTTGGTAAAAAAAGTAGGTGCAAATTAAGAATCCTATGCAAGAAATCAATTCTCCAACTACCGGTAAGATTATGCAAGGTTTTCGCCGGTTGTTTCGATCACTCCATGAACCAATAAACATCAATAAAATCGATGGTAATAAACTTTGAATGATATTTTTCCAGGCGTTCATTGAAGCAACTAATTTTTGTACGGTTTGTTCGTGGGTTACATCATATCCAGATGAATTTCTTGATGTTAAAGCATCACAAATTGTGTCGTTATAATGTAAATTAACTCTACAAGCTTTCTCTAAGTTCAAATTTTGTATAGTTAAACTTGCCATCACACTTGGTAAAATATAACATACCATAATTGGTTCTACCGTTATATTGGTAAAAATTAATCTCACTTTTTCTAATACACTCAATTTATTTTCTTCGTCATCACCATCTTTTTCTTGAATGGGTTGCATCCCTTCACCAACGGCTACTGATAATTGATGAATATCGGCTTCGATACTTTTTGATCTTTCAAGAGCCATTACGATTAATTTTATTAAAGCCTTCGGAAGTTCTTCACATCTAAGATTATTTCTAGCCTGAAATTGTTAGATTTTAACTTGAACGATGGTAATTAATTAAATGAGATCTTTTTTTGGGGACTTAATACTTATTTAATATTTAATTATCAGCATTATTTGCATCTGGATTAAAAGTATTTGCTTATCTTGAAATAGGAGTGTTTTTGTGAATATTTTATTGCACTGAATTTTTATTTTTAAAATAAAAAAGTGAACTGCTTTGTAATGTAGACATAAAAAATGCAAAAATAAGCTCAAAATTGAAAAACAAAATTGATTTAATGTTTTTTGTACTAACCTAAATAATTAATAAGATACGATGAAAACATCCTTGATATCACTAACTGAACTAAATGTATTTGTGTACTTATAAGACAGATGAATTTTCTCAAAAAAAAATTAAAAGAACCTCTTTGCTCTATCTTAAGTAAACAAAGTGTTAAGAATAACCGATTGGTGCTAGATAAAGAAACAATACCCTACATCATTACTACATAAATGAGGCACTTTTAAGACTATAATTATCTGGAGTGTAAATATTTTCTTTAGAACTAACTATAATCCGATTGCATTGTGTTGAACACAATAAATAATTTTTTAATGTTTTAATTTATTCTAACAAAAATAATCGTAATTTTTTCATTTTGAAGTAACCTGTCACTAATTAATAGCTATCAAAGTCAAAAAATACGTTCGATTTTCCGATTTCTTATGAAAATCTAATTTTTCTTCTAATTTCAAGTTTCTAATTTTACTTACCATCTCTGATGATTTTGAAGTCGATTTGTAAATCATATTCTTAATGTTTATTTTTTATTGGAAGCGTAATTAGAACTTTATAATTTTTCTCGTCTTCTTTAAAATTGTTTTGTTATATTTATGACACAATTCAGTTGCAATTATTAGCTCAAATAATTAATGTAAAAATTATTTTAACATTTGCAGGGCTGCCTCGGTATTTGATAATACATTGATATTGTATAAAAACCTTTACTTACTACTTTATAATAATAATAATAATGATCTTTATTTCGTTAAAATACAAAAAAGAAAAAAAAGTACATAAAATTCTGTATTGCAAAAACGTCCAGGAAAAAAAAATATAATAAGTTGGAGTTGAAAACAGTTTATGTAGGGAGGAAGAAAAAAGAAAATAGTTGCAGAATCGAAAACCTTAATCTATCATATAATTTAAAAACTTATTTTCTAGAAAGCGCCTTCAATAAGTACTTTCTTTAAGTCTTTTTTAAAAATAGTTGTAGGCTTTTGTAACCATTGCTTGGGAAGATCATTTAACAAATGACGGTGACCGTATCTTGTCATATTTCTTAAATTTATCTGAGTGTCCTCTTTTCTGCATGTTAATGAAGGTAATTATATTTTAGCCTTGCAAAGTTGTTGGTAGATGTACACGGATGGAAGTGTGAGTACATTATATTTTTTAAATAGGGGCTTACAGTGAGTTCTTGGATGCGCCTGTTCAATTATTCTTAGCGCCTTTTTCTGCAGTATGAAAACAGGCATTGTATGACCAGACGCTTCCCAAAGGCGTAGTCCGTAGCTCATATTCCTATGGAAAAAAGCAAAGTAAGCGGTTCTAGCAGCAGAGGCGTTTACTATTTGGCGAATTCTTAAAATAGCATAAATGGCAGATGACAGTTGTTTCACCAATATGTCGCTATGATCTTTCCAAGTGAGTCTACTGTCCAAGTTGATACCTAATAGTCGGACGGTAGCCGTCTTTTGCTTAGTGTTACGGTTAGTAGTCAAAGTGATTACTTCGGTTTTATCATCATTTAAGGTCAAACCGTTGTTACTGAACCATTCAGCAGCCACAAGCTACAACTGTTCTGACCGGTACTGAGCCACTCTCTATCAAAGTTGTATCATCTGCATAGAGTATGGCTTCAGATGAAATATTTTCAGGTAGATCATTGATATATAAACAGAAGAGAAGTGGGCCCACCAGCGATCCCTGCGGTACTCCGTTTATCACAGGTAAACAAGAACTCATTTCACCGTTGAGGCTGACCGCCTGACTCCTATCTGTTAGGTATGAAGTAATTAGTTCCAATGGTCTTGCACGTAAACCATATTTTTCCAGCTTGGCAATAAGAAGAGTATGCCGAATGGAATCAAAAGCTTTTGTTAGATCACATAGGATCGCTGTTGTTTCATCTCCATTTTCCATAGCTTCCCAAACATTATTAAGGAGAGCCTCCACAGCATCAATTGTGCTCACACCTTTTCTGAATCCAAACTGTTTGCTGCTGAGTAGCTTATACTTTTCGAGATAAGATGTTAATCTGTCTAGTAGTGTCTTCTCAAACACTTTTGAAAATATTGGTAATATGGATATCCGCCTATAATTAGAGCAATTTGACGGTTCTCCTTTTTTATAGATTGGTGTTACCCTTGCAATCTTCATTACTCTTGGTACAACACTTTCTTCGTAGCACGAATTAATTATATTAGCTAAAGGAACAGATATTTGATCGGCACTGTACTTTAGAATTTTAGTGTTTAGAAAGTGTTTAGCAGCAGCTGAAGCTCCAACGTTACATACATTGTTGCCGATGCTTGCGAAAAATTTGTTAAGCTCATCCTTCGATGGTTGATTATCCGTTGTCCATATATTGCTTTGAATTTCGCCGTTGATAACTCTCCACATCCCAGATTGACGCTTACCAGACTCTTGGATACTTTTAACATATTGATCCCTTTTACGCTCTTTCGCAAAATTAATATAAAAATCTTTGTAACTCTTTAGAATTTCTTTTAAATCTTCACCTCCACGGGCGTTATAAATTTCTTGTATGAGATTTAATGTTTCTTTCACCTGCAGAGTTTGATATAATATTTGAACTACTGTCTTGGTAGCGAAGTTGCCTCGGATTATAATATTTCATTATTACTTACTAAAGAAACCTTTACTAATTGCTTTGTTTATTTAAGATAGAGCAAAGAGGTTAATATTTGAGCTACTGCCTCGGCAGCAGGGCTTCTTCGGCTTTTGATGATACATTAATACTGTATAGAAACTTTTATTTATTGCTTTATAAAACTTGAACTAAAATGTAATGTTATTATAATATAAATAATAACTTGATGTAATTATCACATCAATTATCAAATCCCAGTTGCAGAAGAAGATATTTATAAAACTGCCTTTTGGATTACGCAATGCTGCTCAAACATTCCAAAGGTTCATCAATGAAGTGACTAAAGGTTTGAACTTTATTTTCGTTTGTCTGGATGATATATTAGTTGCGAGCAAGGATGAAGATGAACATTTGGATCATCTTAAGCAACTATTTAATCGATTAGACCAATTTGGTAATAGTCTTAAACTCTCAAAATGTAAATTTGGAGTTTCAAATTAAATTTTTTAGGTTACACTGTCTCTTCAAAAGAAATTCTTCCTTCAAATGAAAGAATATCGGTTATCAATGATTTCCCAATTCCAAAAACTTTAAATTACAAAGTTTTATCGGCATGATAAATTTTTATCATAGGTTCGTTCCAAATTTTTCTCAACTACTCGATCCCCTTCATTCTCTATCAACATTACTTCAAAATCTTAAACAAAAAAAATATTTCTTCCTGGCCAAATGAATGTGAAGAAAGTTTTCAAAAGACAAAATCTTCATTAGCTAACGCTACAAATTTAGCTCACCTTAACCCGTCTGCCAAATTGATTCTTACCACCGATGCTTCCAATTATGCCATTGGAGCAACATTAAAACAATCGATCAACAACATTTCACAACCAATTGCATTTTTCTCAAAAAAACTTTCCCGCAGCCAATTAAAATATTCCAGTTAAGATCGTGAACTTTTAGCCATCTATTTAGCTATTAAACATTTTCGCCATTTCTTAGAAGGATATCAATTTAAAATTTGCACAAATCATAAGCCTTTAACCTTATCTTTTTCCTCTAAATCAGAAAAAAGTCTTGGAGAATCTCGCTATCTAAACTTTATAGCGCAGTTCTCAACAGATATTGCTTACATTAAGGGTGAAAACAATATTATTGCCGATGCTCTATCAAGGTTAGACAACAATGTTGATTCTTTTGATTTGTACGAACTGAACCTTCAAACTTTGCAACAAGCTCAGTCTACAGATTAACAACTCCAAGAATTACTTAAAACTCAAAATTATAATCCTAATTCTAAATTTCGTCTAAAACAAGAAACAATTCCATTTTCTAATATTTCAATTTGGTGTGAAATTTCTTCATCTTCCTATCAACGTATTTATATTCTAGATAAATTACGTCATTCGATTTTCACTGACTTACATAGTATTTCTCATCCAGGTATAAGAGCTTCTAAAAAATTAATCAATACAAGATATTTTTGACCTCATATGTATTCCAATATATCTCTTTGGACAAAAGCATGTGTTAAATGTAAAATTTAAAAAATCCAAAGACATACATAATCTCCAATTATGAAGATTGATATTCCTAAAGGCCGTTTTGAACATATCCACATTGATATTGAAGGTCCCCTTCTTCGTTCTGGTGGTTGTTCTTACATTTTAACAATATTTGAAAGATTTACTAGATGGACAGAAGCTTTTCTTCTTTCATCAACTATTGCTAAAACACTTTACGTTCACTACTTCTCACGTTTTGAAATTCCAGACAGAATAACACACGATCAAGGCCCGCAATTTGAATCTCAATTATTTAAAGAATTTAATAAATTGTTTGGTTCGTTTCAAATTCACCCTTCAACATACCATCCTCAAAGCAATGGTATTGTCGAAAGATTTCATAGAACCTTAAAAACTGCATTAAATACTAGAGGGAATACAACTCATTGGAAAGATGAATTACCTATTATCCTTCTTGGTTTACGTTCAACCATAAAAGAAGATTTAGGTTGTTCATCTGGTGAATTACTTTATAGTCAACCCTTGAGACTCCCAGATGAATTTTTCTTAAGTTCTCACAGTTCAATTGATACGTCTCCACTCCTGATCAGTTTACGAAATCATCATTCCCTTAATAAACCTTTTTTACATAAAGATTTGGAGAAATCAGATTTTGTTTTTGTCCAGATAGAAGGCATCTTCTCTCTCTGCAAGGTATGAAGGTCCATTTAAAATTATTAAAAAATGTCCTAAAACTTTTTGCATTTTTAAAGAAAATCAAGAACAATTAGTGTTGACAGACTGAAACCTGCTTTTATTTTAAATAATTCATACATAGAACAAGTTATAAGAAAAAACAATTTAAATGTTTCATTTAAATGAATATTAATTTTTCTCTGGAGAGGAGAATATTTGTGGAGTTATTTTTGTATTTAAATATTATCAAGTTTATTGAGCGTTATTGCTACAACATGTTTTTCACGCAAGTCTTGTGTTAATAACACCGACCATTTCTACTACATATGTGGTAAATTTTGCCAAGAAAAGCAACGAAGGAACATAAATGATTTAGCAGAACAAAGATATAGGGCATGTTTTGGAAAACAATTTGGATAACAAGACAAATGTTGGGCTCTACACAAAGTTTGTAAAATTTGCATGAAGTCACTTCGAAAAGGGCTTCCGTTTGGTATACCGGTGACATGGACAGAGCCAAGAAACCACCTTGGTGATTGATACTTTTGTGCTGTGAATGTAAAAGGTATGAACCGATACAAAAAGCGCACTTGGTTTTACACAAACGTACAATCCACTAACCAACTATGCAACCAACGCTGCATAGTGAAGATTTGCCAATACAGGTATTTACTTCCTTATTAGAGGATTGCTGTGATGATGTTGAAATATTAAATAGTCAGAGTAAAAACAATAGCAAACGTGATTTCGAATGATGCAATCCTACACTTTCAAGGTTTTTTCAGGGCGAGCTACACGACATGATTCGAGATTTAAATTTATCTAAGAAATGAGCTGAGCTTCTTGCGACAAGACTAAAAGAAAAACATTGCCATCGGCCTGGCGTATCACTAGCATGTTATTGAACTAGAGAGAGCGATATTCTTCCATATTTTAACGACCAAAAAGAGTATACCAACTAAAAAACTAGCAACACTTCATAGATAGCTCAAAAAAAGTTTGCAATGTGTGTTACTGCATAACGGAAATAACTTCGCTTCAATCCCGATAGCTCATTCTACTACTCTTAAAGAAGAATTGAAACTTGTTTTAGAAAAACTTTATTTCATCATCATCACCGGTCAGTGTGTGGATTTAAAAATGTTTTCTGTGTCTGTGGAACAGTCGTGCGTAAAGTGAACACTGGAACAGGAAAGACTAGCCATACAGAATGAACGTGACTGTAGGAAACGCTATCATCGTTTATGAACCGTTGATCAGTCGAAAAAAAATCATTCTTCTGCCACTACACATAAAACTTGGGCTAATAAAACAGTTTGATAAAGCTTTAGATAGGAATGGCGTTTGCTTCAAATATATTTGTCATTTATTTCCTGGCCTCAGTATAAAAAGGAACGCGAATGTTTCTAGTTCTAATACCAGACCTAGAACCCTCTGGAAGTAGAAACATTCGGGTTTTGCAGTTTTGAGAGACGTTTGGCTAAACCTGAATATTTCTAGTTCTAGCACTAGATCTAGAACTACAAACATTCTTGAGCGACGTTTGGCTAAACGCGAACGTTTTTAGTTCTAATATCAGACCTAGAACCCTCTAGAACTAGAAACATTCGGGTTTAGCCAAATATCTCTCAAAACTGCTAAACCCGAATGTTTCTAGTTCTAGCACTAGATCTAGAACAAAAAGCATTCTGATTTAGCCGTCTTGACACACGTTTGGCTAAACCCGAATATTTCTAGTTCTAACACTAAACCTAGAACTAGAATGAACAAAATAGCATAAATTAAAAATTTAAATATATCAAAATTGCAGAGAAGTGAAATTAGCAATTAATAAATAATTTGACTTATAAAAATGTTTGTTGTATTAACACATTATTATAACACCAACAGCCGCTTACTGAACCTGGTATTTTGTAACTTCCCTTGTGTGGTCTCCAGAGATTTGCATTAAAAATAATAAAGAAAAGCTCAATAAATGTTAAACAACCTTTGTAATAAATAAAATTTCGTAATAATCGTCGTCAGTTCAATTGGAAGGATGGACAAGCTTTGTATCAGTAGTCAAAAATTTGTTTGGGGAACCCTAAAGCTGAAGAATATTCCGAAGTAATAGACAAAATGCTCCAGAATTTCCAAAAATTAGGAGCTAATATGAATATCACATAGCATTATCTCACAGGACATCAAGGTTATGGAGGAAAGATATCAACGCCGTTGGGATCGTCATATGATGGCAAACTACTACTGGAAGTTGCAAGGATACTGTCCGGATCAAAAAGACCATAGAAAATCCCATACAAATCGTTTCTCTTAACTCTTATTAACATATTTTTGTTCTTTATGATTAATTTTATTGTTTATTGTATCATTTATAGCACTTTGTTTATTTGAAATCGTTTGATAATAATAAAATAAACGTTTCAAAAATATTCTTCTCTTTTTAATCTTTAATTTCCAGTATAAATGGATTGCCTTTATCTTAACAAGTAGAGTCAATTCAACAAAAACATTATTAATTTCGTATTCAGGAGACCAAAATTACCTAAAATTGACTACTAAACTCCATGCTGCAGAATCAGTGTTGCCCTTTGTAATAATTCATTACTACTATACATTACTATGTATAGAAACCTTTACTTATTGCTTTGTGAAACTTGAGCCACTACCTCGGCCGCAAAGTAGCCTCGGATTATCATAATTCATTACTATTGTAGAGAAATCTTTACTTATTGCTTTATAATATTTAAACTACTACCTCGGCAGTTGTACATATGTGTAGCATTATCAGTGCCTATTTTATTAATTAGTAAATTTTTGGTGATATCTAAAGTGTCTCTTATAGGTATGTTCGTGTACAAGTTAGATATGTCGAACGAAATCATAGTAAAATTACGTGGATATTTTAAGTTTTGCAGAGTGCTAATTAGGTAGTATCGGTTATTAATGTCGCGTAATAGTAATAGTCTGTAGTAATAGTCTGCTTTAAATACAATCTTATTTAAAAAAAATTGTATTAAAAATTTAGAAATATTGTAGGTGCTAGAGTCGATGGAAGAGATAATAGGTCTAACAGGGAAATTAAGTTTTTAAAATTTTATTAAGAAAGTAAGCTAATGGTATTTTTGGATTCAACGGTAGTATGGAAAATATTTTACAATCGTTAGTCTTTAAAAAATCTAAAGTATTTTTAACGATTTTTTTAACTTTTGCATGAAAAGTGTAAGTGGGATTTCTTTTTATTTCAGTGAAATTATTTTCGTTATAGAATTGTAAGGTTTTTTCTATGTAATCGTTCTTATTTAACCCTTCGTCTGTAAACCTGGGTATTTCGTGTCCGAACTACAACTGTTTACGCAAATAATTTTTATAAAAAATATGTATGTAAAAATAAATTTTTCGATAATTTTATGATTGATTTATCAGGTTGAAGGTTTCGAACATTATCACGAATTGTTTATAAAATTTTTTGAGTGCATTAACAGGATTAAACACGGCCGGACCCACCTTTACAGACGGAAGGTGATAAAAGACCGTTTACAGACGAAGGGTTAAAATGACCAAACCAGCGTTTTTGTCAGCGTTAGTTACTATTAGAGAATTAACTTTTATTTTGGTTTTTATCTTACGTATATTTTGTTTGTTTTCTTTGATTCCTTTGATGTCGCTGTTAGTAGGTTGTTGGCCCTTTTTACGCTCTTCTCTTTTAATAATTTCTATAAGATCTTTCTTTAACGTTTCTTCTTCTTGAGCACCTCTAATCATATCTTCAATGTCTATAAGCCAGCTTTGGTAGGTTCAGGAATATGGCTGTAGGCGCATATTTATATCCTTTGTTGAGTATGTTCATTTCCAGTTGTGTGAAATCAGTGTTGGAAAGGTTAGTTATCCTACGATGGAATTGATGGATGTCTGAATTTATGTGTGTTCTAGAGTTGGTAACTCGTTGTCGCTTCTCACCTCTCAACCTTATTAACTTGTTCTTCTTTCTCCAAATAGCTTTTAGATGGTTTTCTCTAAATGTATTATAATGTTTTGTTTTGCTTGTGCGTTTTTACACAATTTAAATAATTTAACTATAAATTTGGGTTTCTTTAAATTTGTGAGACTCTTATTAAACTCAGGGTTTCGGGCAAGTTCAGGTTCAAAAGAAACTAATCAGGTTCGACAAAAAATTCATTTAATTAAACACAAAATAAAATTAACTCGTTTTATGAGTAACAAAAAAAAATAAAATTGTTTTCCTAAATTTACTTTAATAACAATGCTTATTTACGAGAGATAACTTTTAAATAAAATAGATAACTGCGGTTATCGACTGAAATATCGATATTAGAGAGAACTCGTTTATTATTTGAGAGAGAGAGAGTAGGATAAAACTCGTTAGAACCGTTCTTAGAAAATAACAAAATGGTCGACGTCTTAAATTGTCATCAAACTCGTTAAATAAAAGTAGTGTTTAATAAATGAACGTTATTCAAGAAAACTAATAAATCTTTACCGACGAGTAAGTATTGATCAAATTTATATGAAACTCTTGTGATTTGTTCTTTGAGTTTGATTCTTTGATTTTTCTTTTTGTAGGTTATGTTAAATAAGAAAATAAAATTATCATCCGACTCACTGCGAAATAGAAAGGATTGGAGTTCAATGTGGAATCTGGATTATGGATTGTCCTCTTGTATTCGAAGTACGATCTAGTTTCTGGGTTTTCTACAGGATTCTTCCTACGGAAGACTGCTTGTTCTTCGGAAATAGGGTCTTGGATGATCTCGAAGAAGTATCAGGAGTTCTCGGAATAGGTTGTAGGATGATTTTCTTTTTATTTTAATATCGTAAGTTGATTTGACTTTAAAAAAATTATCTTAAAATTTTGAGGTTATCTCTTAAAATTCAAAATTTCTTCTATCTGACGACGTGGATTCGACGCTGGTCAGACGACGACTCTCTCGTGCTCTGTTCGCGATCTCCTTATATACCCCGGCACTCCAACTGTTTTTTCCTCGTTTCTGATTGGCTCATAGCTTCGCGCCCTTTTCAAAATTCAAAATTCTTGCTTCGAAACTAGCGTCATCTCTTGATTTTTCTCGGAATTAACCTTCAAAATTTAATTCTTTTTTCGTTGATTTCTCCCTTATTCCTTTATAAAACGTAATAAAACTTCGTATTCAAAGTTGTCTTTCCTTGTTTTCAGACATACATTAGAGTACACGTCAAATTTCAACAATGAGTAAAGTTAGAAAAATTCAAATTTAAATCAAGGATTTCTTCCTCAAAATAACGTTAAAACATTAAGGTCGCGGTTCAATCACGTGATGTTCGCAAAAGTGCAAAAAAAATTTGTATAGTTCAGCTGTTGGTTAAAAGAGGTCGTTCTGAGTTCAATTCAGTTATTCATAGCGATGCTTTTTTATATCAGCTTACAATTAGTCATCCTACCGTTGAGAAATTTTACTCGTTGTTGAATATAGTCCGGTTTAGTCTTACGCGATTCCTATTCTCGACATTATTTGGTTTCTTTTTTTTGGCGAAATGTTAATATTGTTATAGTTGGTGTTATTTTCATAACTTTACATTTTAACTTTTAAACAATTCATTTTTATTTTCAATTATTGGTATTTTCAAATATTTCTATTACCTAAATTTTGGTTAAAAAATTTTTTTTTTTACCAGTATTAAATCCTAACAACATTAACAATATATTACAACAATATTAAACAATTTCGACCCAATTCCACAGGAAACAGACTTTTGGCCATATACCGGTGGTTCAGTTTTTAATCGGGAAACTTTACTAGGATGTACTACTTGCCAAAATAACACAAGTTTTTTATATAAACATAGGGTCGCAACTCTTTTGTTTTCCAGCTATGAGCTGTCAAAGTTGAGCCAAAAATTTACATTTTATCTTTTATTTCGGGTATAAGTAAACCATAGAATTTGAAATTTTGTATGTATGTACTACTGGTTAATACCTTATTTTCAACCATACCTTAAACTTCCCTAGCGCCCTCTAAGGGAATGCAATTCACCACCCCCTTGATTTCTTTTATAAGAACTTTTTAACGCTATGTAATATTAACATAAAAAAATATGGGTTATAAGCACATTCTTTAGTGGTACTTTTTGGTCTCTTTAGTATTTTCCTTAACGTGGCGATTCGAACCTCTTGTTTGTTGAAATGATTGAAAAGGATGAAGATTTATGGAATGACAAAATTTTGCCAAAATTAACATCATTTTATAAAGATTATATGCTTCCAGAAATTGTAGAACCGACAACAAAGCAGATGAGATTTTTTATTTTTTTGAGTAATCGGTTGCGATTGTATCGGAAAAAATTATGCCTGAAGTTTTAGTATGCAATTGTTATTATAAGACGCGGTGTTATGTGTTCTGATTCTGGTCACCATCAGAAATTTTTAATTATCTTGCTCGGGTATCTATATTTAATATCTTATTCGAAAAGGTTAATTGTCCAAAACCATTATTTTCAGAATATTGTAGTTGGATCATGTCAAACGGAAAAATAGCAACATATTTAATTATTAGATTTCTTGGGCAAACGGCCTAGAAATTGAATTTCTGCGCCAGGTATGGAAAATTTCTTCTTGCAAATTGATTAGTTACTGTATATCGATGATTAGTCCTAGCTTTTCTTCTGCCATGGGACTCAAAGTATCGGTGACAGTATTTTTATGTTGTTGAATAATAAAAATTAATTGTTATCATTAACTGTTATACACTGATAAAAATGCTAGTAAAATTCGTTATAGGATGTTGTAAGAAATACAATAAAAATTTCGTAAAACTATATTTTCCGCACTGTGTAAATTTTTCAATGGAGTAGTGTAACCGCAGCTTCTTATTGTAAAATTAGATAATGTTTTCACACTTTGATGTTATTTTAAGTTGCATATCGTCGGCTTAGTAAGAAAACCACGTAACTCTAATTTTTACCAAAAATAAGATTTTGATGTAATTATGTAACAAATTATTAAATCTACTAATTCCGAAAACTTCGCGTATATTGAAATACACGTTTCCGCTCAAATGCTTAAAATAAAAAGTACATAACTAGGACTGTCAATGTAAAAAAATTCAGTTTTTTCTGTCTCCTGTAAAATTTTCTGAAATGGAGTTACGCGGTTTTCTTACTAAGCCGACGATATGGAATTTTAGATGATATATTGTGATGGTCTATAAATAGTCCATCTATTTATACTTGATACTAAAACTTTATTATCTGTCTTCAACTTAAAAATTTCTTTCTAATCTATTTCATGCCTATTTCATCTCCAGTGAAAATGTTTCGAAAAAGTGTTACTAAGCTATAATTTATATGTAAATAACATTTTCTTTGGACAGGTTGAACATACGCCTCCTTAACAAAAAAATATAAAATAAAGTTAATTTGATATCAATATTATTGACTTTTTTTATTTCAATATTTTATACAATATAATATTACAGTAAAACCTCGTTAGAGCGAACTCGAAGGGTCGAAAGAATAACTAGTTCGTGGTAAACGAATTCGTATAAACCGAGTAAACAATAAAAAAAAAGTTTTTTGTTATCGAATATTTTTTTATTAATGAATGAACTATTATTTATTATATGAAAACATAACTAGGTAAATGTAAAAAGTTATCGATTATGACATAAAACTAAACTATTGATTATTGACTTTAAAAAAGTCAGTAATGTTTTTTTGCTTTAATTCTGAAGCCATTTTAATGGCACACTCAGTGGAACTTGTTTCCAAACAATTTTCAAATTGCTCACTTACATTCATAGTTGCTGAGAATCTAGCTAAAATTCGTAAAGCGGCATTAACTTCTTCTCTGGTGGGCTGGAGATGATCATTACCTTCATCACTATCTACAGATGACAAGTATGTAGTTGTAGGAACAGGAATGTCGTTATCGCTATCTTCAAAAGTGCTCAGGACTGGCTCTAGACAAATGGCCAAATCGTTATCGGCATTAACGAAATCTTCAAATGAAATTTCAAGTGGCTGTATCTCTTGTAAAACAGTCCATTCTCTGGGTGCTGGTGGTAACATATCAAAATTTTCTTCATCTATTAAATCAGTGTTCGGCCATGTTTTATTAAAACAACGTTTAATTGTTTGTTGATTAACTGCATTCCAAGACGAACCTATTGCTTTAATAGCTTGTAGCAAACCCCATTTAACATTTCCATTGTTTTCAATAGCAAAAATAGCAAATTTCACTAGTTTTGCCTTGTAAAATGACTTAAAATTAGCTATTATGCCCTGGTTAAGTGGCTGCAATCGACTTGTAGTGTTGGACGGAAAGAAATACACCGTGATATTAGATAAGTTTAGGTTTTCAGTTTTATGTGCAGCACAGTTGTCTAAAGTTAAAAGAATATGACGATGTTGGGCAATCATCTTCTGATCTAGTTTGAGTAGCCATTCTCGAAACGCTTGAGCATCTATCCACGATGACACATGATGAGTATAATCACACGGTAAATGTGATTTATCAACATTTTTAAAGCATCGTGGGTTACGCGATTTTCCTATTACCCACGCCTTGTACTTTTCAGATCCATCCGAATTACAGCATAAAACCACAGTCACCAGTTGTTCACTTTTTGCATCTCCGTGAAAACGTACTCCTTTAAAACCTAAGGTACGGTTGGGCATTAACTTGTAAAAAATTCCGCTTTTATCCATATTAAACACATCTCGTGGGGCGTATGAATTTTTAACGGTTATAAAATTTGATAACCACAAATTTACGAAGTTTTCATCTACTTTTGCTGACTAACCGCACATTTGTAAACCAACCATGTTGTGACGTTGTTGAAAATGCTATAGCCATCCTGAAGAACATTCAAAATTTTCAATTCCATATGTCGCTGCAATTTTCTTAGCTTTATCACGTAATATTGGTCCTGAAAGCGCTATGTTAGAAGCTCTCATATGATTAAACCATTCCAATAATTCATATTCCACGTCTTCATATTTTGCAGTTCTTATTCGCTTCGATTTCGTTGAAAATGAACTACTTGCAATGGCTCCAATAATTTGTTCACGTATCTTAATGATTGTAGAAAGAGTCGATTAATTTCGAACTTTTTTGCTATTTCTGTTTTAGTTAACTCAGATTTATCTACTTCATCCAAAATCATTTTCTTTGTTTTAATATCAATTGCGTTATTTCTTTTTTTGTTTTGCTTTGACGACATTTTGTGTTAAGATTTAAATTTTTTGCGTTAAAACATGTTTAAACGTGGTCATGAATTCGCTATCGATCGTCTTTAGTGTTCGATTGTTTTTGATCGAATTCGAATTATCCGAACAAAATTGTACGTTGGGATATAAAATCTAGTTCGCAGTTCGTATAAACGGAAGTTTGTCTAAACCGAGCAAAAAGTAATACGATTTGGTAACAAATTGCTTGGGACCAGTACTTTGTTCGTGATAACGAGGTGTTCGCGTTAACCGAGTTCGTCTAAACGAGGTTTTACTTATATAAGTACGAAGGCTTTCACGGCCGGTGTGAATTGAACTAAAATTAGAACTGAAACTAGAACTATCACTAGAACTAACACTAGAACTAACACTAGAAACTTTCGGGTTTTGCCGTGCGTCTTTTAAGAAAAGGTTTGACGTTTCGGATGCCATGTTGCAACCTTCTTCAGAAACTGGTTCGAAGTTGACCAGTTCTAGTGATAGTTCTAGTTTTAGTTCTAATTTTAGTTCAATGAGGTTTTACTTATTTACAATATTATTAAATTAAAAATTTAGGTTTAATTAAAAAATGTTCAAGGTCTAATCTAATTATTAATTTAAATTAACGCAAGTATATAGCATTTACATCACTTTCTTTCTCCGTATTAGTTTTCATTTATTTTCAAGTAATATTTATCTTGTATTAACTTAGTTTTACAGATTTCCACAATTAACAAATAAAATGGAATATATAACAGTTCTTTTCTTTAACCTTTTCTTATTATTCCTTCTTATTATCAGTTATTTTACAATACTAGTATTACATTAGTATTACAATTGAAGTTAAAAAAAATTTTAAAAAGTACCCTCTATGAGACGATTACCAAAGTTTTAAAATGTCTTAATCTACCGATTTTAGGTAGATTTCTTTACACAATCTAGTGTATATTGAGGAAATCGCACATTTTCACTTGGTGCAGCTTCCCGCGATAATGGCAACTTTTCTGCGCTTGTACTAGCGTGAAATCTATTCCTATAACATATGCGCAAAAAATGACACCTTTGTTCTCCCGTTTAAGTGTATACTTTTCACATAAATCGCAATATACGAACTCATTTTTATGGCAAAGTTTAGTAATTTTTTATGATTAACAGTATAATTATTTTACAACAAAAAATACGTCATTTTGTACAGAAATATGTTAACAACAATCCTATGTATTTAGTTTTGAATAAAGATGTGAGAGAAAGCCGGGAAGCTGCACCGAGTGAACCAGTGTCGGTTCATATAAAAATCGCCATTGAACGGCGGCCTTAAGGAATGGATGAAAAATGTGCTTTAGGAGCTGAACTATAATAATTGATACTTTTGGAAGCAAACAAAACGGTTTAAGATAAGATTTTTACCAACAAAGAATCTCTCTGTCACAATTTTAAGGTTATGTTCTCTCGGTGAACTAAGAGATGTTAAAATTTATCACAGTATGTATTTATTTGACTACCTCTTGTAGTTCGATAAAGTGTAATTTTGATGTTAAAACATTGTAAATGAAATTAAACTTTCTATTTATGAAGTCTACCTTTTTATAGTGATTTCTAATTTCTTTATTTAGGTGATGCTTGTGTATAAATTTAATTTAAGTTGAAGTTAAAGGTTTAGAAAATTTGTAGTTCATAAATTCATAAATTTTGGAATCAATTCTTCTGATTTGCATGTTTTGTTAAATTTGATGTGTTGTTCTTTATTGCATTATAAAACTTGAACTACTACCTCGGCAGCAAAGCTGCCTCGGATTAGAATATTTTATTACTACTGAAGAAAAACCGTTACTTATTACTTTGTAATATTTAAACTACGGGCTCGGCAGCAAGGCTGCCTCGGATTATATATATCACAGGATAACAAAAAAATCAAAACATTTTTCGAAATATATCGTGATAAATTCTTATTGTTGCCCACGATTTTAACGAATAGCACCTTGTTCATAATTTTTGAGTGTTAAAAGATCTCAATTGATTATATTATTTAATTTATTGAGCGTTATTGTTACAAAACGTATGAGTTTTTCACGCAAATCTTGAGTTAATACACCGATCATTTCTACTACATATGTGGTAAATTTTGCCAAGAAAGGCAACGAAGGAACATAAATGATTTAGTAGAACGCGTATAGGGCGTAATGAGATGTTCGTATTTGCGATATCCAGGTATAGGTTTACGTAAACATATTAGCATCGACTAAGTTTAATATAATAAGAACGTTAGATCATAATAAACATTTTTTTTTTTTAATAATCACTTATTTTTTGCCTCAGAATGGGCATTGTTCGTCTTAGGCATTCCTCAGTAATTTTATTCAATGAATCCATGAAATTTTCGGAAACATTCTCCTCTGAATCAGCAAATCTTGAAATTGTGATGTTAATAATTACATTGTTGGATAATTAATAATATTTGTGTTACCTTTGAATTGTAAGAGAGCGGCTAAAACTTCAGCTCTTGAAGGTGCGATTATACTAATTTTTTCTTCATCGTGTTCTTCGCCTTCTTCTTTTTCTTCGGTTTCTTGGTCTACATTCACTACTCTATGTCTACTGCTTCTGTAGTCGTTATCGCACCATCAATGCTGACGTAATCATTAAAACTAATCTGTATCAGTTAAACTGACAAAATTTGTTGATAATTTTCCCATTCTACATCAGCAAATTCAGCGTATCAATGAGTAAAGCATATAAGTAAAAAGCTACTAACGAGCTACACCACGAATCTAACAACGCTCTCATCGCTTGTAAAATATTCCATTTTGGCTTTTCTTGGTTTGATTCTATTGCCAAAACTACTGCTCTAACAAGTCGTGCACGATATCGTTTCTTCATAGCCGCAATTATGCCTTGATATAGAGGTTGCAGTGCACTTCTTCTGTTAGCCATAAAATAAACGACCTTAACATTGCGCAAATCAATTCCCATAACGTTATGTGCTGAACCAATTGTCCATTGTTAGCAATACTTTTCTATTTAGAGCTGCCATGTTGCGTTGAAAACGAAGAAGCCATTATCGAAATGCTACAGAAGTTACCCAGGCATTTTTCTGAGCGGTATAATGGCATGGCAAATGGAAACGATATGGAAACGTTATTTAAACATCTTGGAGAGAGAGAAAACAAATTTTATTTTTAGGTGGAAAAAATACAAATACATTAAAAAAGAAGGAGTATATAAATACAAAAAAGTTTCTTTCTGCCCATGCAAGTTCTAGTTAGCGGCAGCTTCAGTATTCGCTGTTCATCAACAGTTTTTGAAGGAGTGATGGGCGGTCAGATAGGTGGTTTAGTCTAGGGATAATAAGTATATGGTGGAGAAGATTGGTAGGGAAATTTAGGGTAGTTTTATGAGATAAAGATTGTAGGCGGAAGGTAATGGGAGGGATATTAGTGAGGTTATAAAGGAGATCATTGCTAGGGTTGAAAAGAGGATTTTGGGGATTCCTTATTCGTATTATGGACCTCAATGCCGATCTTTCTGCGACTTCTAAATAGTGTCTTAATGTTCTAGGCGCGTCGGTTAGAAGTATAGATCTATATTCTATAATTGGTCTGCACATGGATTTGTAAATGTGCGAGGCGCATTTTGTGGAAATTCTGCGACCTCTGGATGACAGGGATATGAAGTGCTTGGCGCGAGTTTTCACTTTCATCTTCACTTTGATGGCGTGGGCAGAGAATTTTAGGGTTCTGTCGAGTGTTATGCTTAGTATTCTCAGGTTGGTGAGACTGAGTGGAACATCTTGGATTTTTTGATTTTCCTGCTATCCATAGTTTTAATTTTTTACTTCCGTCAGCATTGTAGCATAAAATTGCTGTTATTCTTTCGTTGCTTTTAGTGCTCCCATAACATTTTTTGAATTTAAAATCCAAAGTACGGTTTGGCATTAGATTTAAAAAAATACCAGTCTCATCAATATTAAAAATATCTTGACACATCTTGGCTTCAACCCGAAACGTTCGCGAAGCAAGTAAGTCGTAACTCGTCCATTTCCAAAGCTAAACACTAAAAACTAGCTGGAATATGAACTAGACTGAGTAGACAAGGAAAATTTTCGTGTTCGCAATTGCGATAATAGTTTGCATTGAAATTATATTCTACGGATGAAATAATTGTTCGTAGTTCATTATAATGAAAAAAGTGCCATATAAAATGTGTTGGACATTTGTGGCATAATTTTGGTTCGCAATAACGACAATTTCGTTACATCGGTGTTCGCTATATAGAGGGTTTACTGTATTTACTTCCTTATTAGAGGATTGCTATGATGATGTTGAAATGTTAAATAGTCAGAGTAAAAACAATCTATAGAGCGCGACTTTCTTCCATATCTTAACGACCAAAAAGAGTATACCAACTAAAAAACCAGCAACTTTTCCTAGATAGCTCAAAAAAAGTTTGCAATGTGTATTACTGCATAACGGAAATAAATTAGCTTTAATCCCGATAACTGATTCAGCTACTCTTAAGGAAGAATATTAAACTTGTTTTAGAAAAACTTCATTTCATCATCATCAGCGGTTAGAATGTGTAGATTTAAAAATGTTTTCTTTGTCTGTGGAACAGTCGTGCTTAAAGTGAACACTGGAGCAGGAAAGACTACATCGTTTATGAACCGTTGATCAGTCGAAAAGAAATCATTCTTCCGCCACTACATATAAAACTTGGGCTAATAAAACAATTTGTTAAAGGTTTAGATAGAAATGACGATTGCTTCAAATATATTTGTCATTTATTTCATGGTCTCAGTATAGAAAAGTTAAAAGGAATTTTTGATGGGCCGCAAATCCGTTCTCTTATAAACAACCACATGACTTAGGTTGAATTGGAAGAATTTTTGGGGAATCATAAAGCTGAAGAATATTCCGAAGTAGTTGACAAAATGCTAAAGAATTTCCAAAAATTAGGAGCTAATATGAGTATCAAATAGCATTATTTGCGGTTATTATAGCGAAGAACAACGGGAACGATTCCACCAGGACATCAAGGTTATGAAGGAACGATATCAAAGCCGTTGGAATCGCTATATTATGGCAAACTACTGCTGGAAGTTGCAAGGAGACTGTCCGGACCAAAAACACCATAGAGAATCGCATACAAAACGTTTTTCTTAACCCTTATTGACATGTTTTTGTTCCTTATGATTAATTTTATAATTTATTGTATCATTTATAGCACTTTGTTTATTTGAAATCATTTGATAATAATAAAATAAATGTTTTAAAAATATTCTTCTCTTTTTAAAATTTAATTTCCAGTATAAATGGATTGCCTTTATCTTAAAAAGTAGAGTCAATTGAACAAAAATATTATTATTTTCGTATTCCGGAGACCAAAATTACCTAAAATTTACTAATAAACTCCATGCCCCTGTGTAATTACTACTATACATTATTATGAATAGAAACCTTTACTTATTGCTTTGTGACACTTGAGCCACTATCTCTGCAGCAAAGCAGCCTCGGATTATCATAATTCATTACTACTCTAGAAGAACCTTTACTTATTATTTTGTAATATTTGAACTACTGCCTCGGCTTTTGTTGATACATTAATAATGTCAGTATAATAATCTTTCCTTATTACTTTGTAATATTTAAACTACTGCCTCGGCAGTAAAGCTGCCTCGGATTACAATAATTCATTACTACTGTATTGCTTGCCAGCCACTACTAATCAGCAGCGGGCAGTAGCACCAGCAAACAGCGGCGGTCACACCGCCTGCTACTATCGCCATTTCGTTTAGTCGCTTTCAGCAACCATGTCGTCTGTGAATCCACGTAAACAATTAATTAAGCAGTTGTTAACGATGGGTTAACAGAACAGACATCAAAAATAAATAAAGGACCACGTGACCCTACTTGAGTGGTCAGACTACTCTGTTCGCTGATGGCAGTTGGTGTGAGTGAGTCACGTCACCTGCTAGTCGCTGCTGCCTGGCTACCAAAATAGAACATGTCCAATTTTACCATCCACAGACAAATACTCGCCGGCTGGCGGCGTCAGAAGCGAATTTTATGCTCACACCAAGCTGATTGATGGCTGACACAACTTGCGGTTTCCAAGCAGCCTAGTGTGACCCGCGCTTTATAGTTTTGTGAAACTTGAGCCACTACCTCGGCAACAGAGCTGCCTCTGGATTTAATAATAGATTGCATACAACTTAAAGTATTTGTGAATTTATAAGACCGATGCTTTATCTTAAGTAAACAAAGTGTTAAGAATAACCGATTGACGCTAGATAAAGAAACAATACCCGACATTATTACCACATAAATGAGGCACATTTAGGACTATAATTATTTGGAGTGTAAATATTTTCTTTAGACAACTATAATCCGGTTGTATTGTGTTCAACACAATAAATAATTTTATAGTGTATTCTTACAAAAATAATCTAATTTTTTCCTTCTGTGTTTCGTTACATTTATGACACAATTCAGTTGCAATTCGTAGCGCAAATAATAAGTGTAATTATTTTGTTAACATTTTCTCCACAATTTTGGTAAAACTTAGTACTATAATGTAAACATAATATTCTTTTACTTGCTCCTACTTTACTTGATGATATCTTCGTAGTCTTCGGAGGTAGAGGAATATTAAAAACACCAATAAAAAGCTTAATCTTGCCTTTATCGAAAACCCAATTTTATCTTGTTCAATATGGTGATATAAAAAACGGCAAAAAATAAAGAATGTCGCCATAAAAAATTGAAATTATCAAATTTCAAGTCCGTGTAGAGTCGAAATAAACACAAATAATAACTTTTAAAACAAATCATTCAAAATTGACCCAAAATAATCCATAAACGATTTTCATTCATTATCAATTTTTACCAACCTAACGGAGTCAAACTTTCAAATCTATCCAATTTGATGATTTTCAATATCATAATGGGTTATAACTCAAAAATTAAAAGTGATCAAACAATTTTTTATGCATAAATATCATTCATGGTTGACCTAAAATTTGTTATCCATAAACTATTTCCATCCATAATATATTTTTACCAATCTAACGGACTCAAACTTTCAAATCTATCAAAATTGATTATTTTCGACATCATAATGGGTTATAACTCAATAAGTAAAAACAAACGAATAATTTTTTTTGCCTAAATATCAATGTTATCCAAAAATACATAATTCATAAAGAACTTTTATCCATCATTGATTTGTACCAACCCAACGGGCTGAAACTTGTAAATGTATTTACTTTACTAATTAGATTTAAAAAAATCAAACTCAAAAACTAACTCAAAAAGCAGAAACGATTGAATATTTTTTTGCTTAAAGATCATTCAAAATTGATCCAAATCTGGCGAAATGTAACGGCGTTATTTAATATCTGTATCTCAAATGGCAGGTTTTCTATCAAACAGAAATTTTTGTTAGAAGGAAGTTATTAATATACGCTCTGCCATACAGCTGTTACTAAAAACACATTCGTATTAAAAAAAAACTCACCTCTGCCTTGGTAGCATGCCTGTCTCGACTTCTAATGATACATAAATATTGAAAACACAAGTAATTACTGAGCTTTAATACTTGAGCAAGCTGCCTCGGATTATAATACTTTATTACCTACTACTGAAGAAAAACCTTTACTGATTGCTTTGTGATATTTGAGCTATTACCTCGGCAACAATGGGTTTTCTCGGTTTTTGATGATACATTAATACTGTATAGTAACCTTTACTTATTGCTTTGTAATACTTCAGCAACTACCTTAGCACCAAAGCTAGACAGCTTTGGCGCTAGTCGAGCCTAGAGACAAATTCGAAAAAAAAATTGAAACACAATAAATATACATCTCGAGTACTGAACAACTATCGATTGGGATGCGATATTTTGATCACGAAACCAAGGAAGTTCAAGAAGTATTCCTCGGATTCGTCAAGTTTGATGCTTTGGATGCGAAATGTATTCCAAAAGCAATAGATAAGTTTTTGGCAGAAGAAGATCTTGCCGGACAAATGTGTTGGTTTAGGATTTGACGGTTGTTCGACGATGTACGGGAAAGAAGGTGGTGTGTAAGCAATCCTACGCAGAAAATATAAAAAAGATTTGTTCTTTCACTGCTCGTCAAACAAATTAAATCTAGTCATTAATGATCTAAATAGTCTGTCTCAAATCCAGAACACCTAAAGTACCATCAAAGATATTATTACATTTTTTCAAGAATCAGTTTTGAGATGCAAATTGATACCAAATATTTCCAGGCTTTGCGAAACAAGATGGAGCGAGAAACACAAAAATATTAGAGTTTTCAAAAAGAATTATCCTATTATAATGGAGGTCTTAGAAACCTTGTCACGGAAAGAAAATAAGAATAAATAATGCTACTAGAAAGCATTTTTCTAATCAGCTCCACGCAGCAGCTTCTAGAACTTCGTTTATTCTCAGCTTTAGTTTGATAGCCAAATACTCGGCTATGATGGAACCTGTGGTAAACGTGCTGCAATCTGTAGCTTTGGATGCAGTTAAGGCATCCCAGAACATTAGCCGCATTTTGCAATTAATAGAAAACCACCGTAACGGTCCAGAAAACGTCACAGATGAAATTATTAGGGACGCTACTATCGTTGCAGAAAAACTTGGAATGGGAGAAGACATGAAGTCAGTGCCCCATATTGTTGGGAGACAACAATATCGGAACAACCACACAGCAGCAAGCCCCTCAAAATTCTCAGCTCGTCTAATCGAGTCTCAGAAGACTCGATTATTAATTCTCTTGAAGTTCGCTTTTCTGAAGAAAACACCCCGTCATTTTCCTTATGTAAATTACACCTGGCTCAAATGTTAGACATGTCCCTTGAAGATCTCGTAGAAGCTGGTGAAGTCTTTTCCCAATTTTCCAATTTATCAAATATCAACAACGAAATCGAACTATGGCAAAAACTATGGCAAGATAAACCTGACTCAAATGAACTAAGGTGTTTCAGAGAAAAATGTAACGTTATGTGAAGAATATTTATTGGCATATACAGTGTGTTAATTAATTATCGTACCCGACGTCATCATTGCAAGTATGCAACCAGTACTTTTATTGCAATACGCAAATCGTGTATATAGTCCATCCGTCGAAAGAAGTCCAATGCGTCATTAATTTATGGGGTTATAATAGACTTGTATAATATATTGTTTTCTTTGTTTAATACACCTAAAAAAAGAGACGCAAAAAGTTAATAGAAGTCTATTATAACCCCATAAATTAATGACGCAGTGGACTTCTTTCGACGGACGGACTATACCATGATATGTATACCATGATTGGTTGCATACTTTCAATGATGACGTCGGGTACGATAATTAATTAACACACTGTACACCTTTATCGCCTTCAACTGAATCGATATTCAGTTCGCATTGCTTTTTTAGTTCTTGTAACAATGCTAGTGTAAAACTAGAACTAACACTAGACATAGAACTAGAAACATTCGGGATTAGCCGTGCGTCTGAAGACGCACGGCTAAACCCGAAACTTTCTAGTTCTAGGTCTAGTGTTAGTTCTAGTTTTAGTTGTTGTGCAGGGCTAGACCAAGAACTAGCCGTATTTAGAGACGTGCGGCTAAACCCAAATGATTCTAGTTCTAGGTCTAATGTTAATTCTAGTAACAGTGCTGGTATAAAACTAGAGCTAACACTATACCTAGAACTAGAAACATTCTGGTTTAGCCGTCTTTAGAGACGTGCGGCTAAACCCAAATGATTCTAGTTCTAGGACTAATGTTAGTTCTAGTAACAGTACTAGTGTAAAACTAGAACTAACAATATATCTAGAACTAGTAACATTCGGGGTTAGCCGTCTTTAATGACGTGCGGCTACACCCAAATGGTTCTAGTTCTAGGTCTAATGTTAGTTCTAGTAACAGTGCTAGTGTAAAACTAGAACTAACACTATACCTAGAACTAGAATCATTCGGGTTTAGCCGTCTTTAGAGACGTGCGGCTAAACCCAAATGATTCTAGTTCTAGGTATAGTGTTAATTCTACATAGTAACAGTGCTAGTGTAAAACTAGAACTAACACTAGACCTAGAACTAGAAACATTCGGGTTTAGCCCAAGCGGCTAAACCCTAACGACTAATATTAGTTCTAGTAACAGTACTAGTGCAAAACGAGAACTAACACTATATCTAGAACTAGTAACATTCGGGGTTAGCCGTCTTTAATGACGTGCGGCTACACCCAAATGATTCTAGTTCTAGGTCTAATGTTAGTTCTAGTAACAGTGCTAGTGTAAAACTAGAACTAACACTATACCTAGAACTAGAAACATTCGGGTTTAGCCGTCTTTAGAGACGTGCGGCTAAAAACAAATGATTCTAGTTCTAATGTTAGTTCTAGTAACAATGCTGGTATAAAACTAGAGCTAACACTATACCTAGAACTAGAAACATTCGGGTTTAGCCGTCTTTAAAGACGTGCGGCTAAACCCAAATGATTCTAGTTCTAGGTCTAATGTTTGTTCTAGTAACATTGCTAGTGTAAAACTAGAACTAACACTAGACTTAGAACAAGAAACATTCGGGTTTAGCCGTCTTTAAAGACGTGCGGCTAAACCTAAATGATTCTAGTTCTAGGTCTAATGTTAGTTCTAGTAACAGTGCTAGTGTAAAACTAGAACTAACACTAGA
>NW_019280993.1:10363-41125 GCF_000648695.1 Onthophagus taurus
ATGCGCTATGGACGGTCGTGGCATTTGCTGTATTGCATGGATGTATTCTTTAGTTGGGTGTAACTCAAGGACAGTAGAATCTAAAAGGACTGCTACATTCATTGTTGTGACAACGTGCCCGCACACTACGTCACACCATTTGCCACGCCCAGTCAGCTGTTATTGTGTTCTATGCGTTTGCTGTGTATTTTTAGAGGTTATATCGTATATCGTAGACGTATTCATATAACTTCAAAAGTAAATCTTGTATTGACAAAAATTTTATTACAAAAATATAAAAAGGAAACTCAATTTATTTTTAAAATAAACTAAATTTAATTTAACGTTTATCTTACTTTGGGTTAACTAAACCCACAAATACATACCTACTCCTGATAATATGAAAAAAAAATGAAGAAAATGGTTCCAACTTATTAACATATAAGTAAAATAAAAAAAAATGAATGAAAAATATTCCTAATGCATCAATAAACCATAATTCATAATTATTTCCTATTTATCTATCACCAGCTTCTAATGATATAGCATAAATCACCAAAATGTCGAAATTGGGCGATTTTTCTAAATAAAATTAACTATAACGTAAGTGCTAGAACTGATGGAGAAAGACGTTACGAATAAAATATATTAATAATGTATCAATAAACCATAATTCATAATTATTTCATATTTATCTATCACCAGCTTGTAATGATATAGCATAAATCACCAAAATGTTAAAGTTGGAATACGTTTCTTAATAAAATCAAATACAACGTATGTACGAAAACGGATGGAGAAAGACGTTTTGAATAGAAAATGTTGCTTATGCATCAATAAATCATAATCCATAATTATATTATATTTATCTATCACCAGCTTGTAATGATATAGTATAAATCACCAAAATGTCAAAATTAGACGATGTTTCTTAATAAGATCAAATACAACGTATGTACTAAAACTGATGGAGAAAACCGTTAGGAATAGAAAATGTTGCTAACGCATGAAGAAATCATAACCCATAATTATTTTATATTTATCTATCACCAGCTTTTAATGAAATAGAATAAATCACTAAAATGTCAAAATTGGACGATGTTTCTTAATAAAATCAACTACAACGTACGTACTAAAACTGATGGAGAAAGACGTTATGAATAAAAAACGTTGCTAATGTATTAAGAAATCATAATCTATAATTATTTCATATTTATCTATCACCAGCTTGTAATGATGTAGCATAAATCACCAAAATGTCAAAATTGGACGATGTTTCTTAATAAAATCAACTATAACGTATGTACTAAAACTGATGGAGAAAGACGTTATGAATAAAAAACATTGCTAATGCATCATTAAATCATAATCTATAATTATTTCATATTTATCTATTACTAGCTTGTAATGATGTAGCATAAATCACCAAAATGTCAAAATTGAACGATGTTTCTTAATAAAATCAACTACAACGTACGTACTAAAACTGATGGAGAAAGACGTTTTGAATAGAAAATGTTGCTAATGCATCAAGAAACCATAATCCATAATAATTTGATATTTATCTATCACCAGCTTGTAATGATGTAGCATAAATCACCAAAATGTCAAAATTGAACGATGTTTCTTAATAAAATCAACTACAACGTACGTACTAAAACTGATGGAGAAAGACGTTTTGAATAGAAAATGTTGCTAATGCATCAAGAAACCATAATCCATAATTATTTTATATTTATCTATCACTAGCTTGTAATGATATAGCATAAATCACCGAAGTGTTAAAATTGGACGATGTTTCTTAATAAAATCAACTATAACGTATGTACTAAAACTGATGGAGAAAGACGTTATAAATAAAAAACATTGCTAATGCATCATTAAATCATAATCTATAATTATTTTATATTTATCTATCACTAGCTTGTAAAGATATAGCATAAATCACCAAAGTGTTAAAATTGGACGATGTTTCTTAATAAAATCAACTACAACGTATGTACTAAAACTGATAGAGAAGGACGTTTTGAATAGAAAATGTCGCTAATGCATCAAGAAATCATAATCCATAATTATATTATATTTATCTATCACCAGCTTGTAATGATGTAGCATAAATCACCAAAATGTCAAAATTAGACGATTCTTTCTGTAACTATGACTATATATACAGGTGTCCTACGAAAGCGGCAAAGTACATAAATGACAAATGAACCGAGATAAAAACTTTTCTTTAGATCGAAGTTGTAGGAAACTAACAACACTCCCGTAAAAATACCGAATATATTTTTATACATACATGGTGTTTCATATCGACGTACCAAAATAAACATTGTTATTTTAATTGCAATGATATGGTTTTTATTACCTATTTTGATTCTACACACAAAAATACGTCGATTTTAATAAGACATATTGACACCTAGCGCTTTTAGTTTTTGAGTTATTTTAATTAGAAACTTTTTTTAATGACTTTTAAATCGTAAGTTCTCAACGATCGAACGTGTTAGAAAGTCAAAATTTGGTATAGTTGCTACTTGGATGTCCTTAAATAGAGCGCCATTGGGTATATCGATCTATCCTATACAGGTGTTCAAAAATATAACTACTAAGTACTAATAAACAAAATCTGCCATTTTTTGCATGATTTTGATTAATTCCGCAATATCTCAAAAACCACAACTGATAGGTATAGGGACATTTAGAGAAAATTTGTGGAGAATTAAATTCTCTATCAGATAAGCGAATCAAATATGGGATGTTACGTTTAAAATTTTCGACTTTTTTGCAATTAAATATGATAAAATAGTAGTTTTATTTATAAACAAGCAGTCCCCCCATTCCAGGGAGATAATGGTACTTGAGAGTACCGTCAAGCATTAAAATATATTTTAGTGATGTTGGAGTATACAAAAACTTTTATTGCTAATATAAAAATACTACATTTTTTATTACGTTAGAAAATAAGTACCACAAGTGTCTAAAAAGATGCTAATTTAAAAATTCTTGGAAGCCGTATTTATTGAAATTAAGGAATGAGACTTATTCTAAGTTAAAGCTCAAAGCTTTCTATTTAAAATGATATATAATAATTGTTGGGTTAGATTGGAAAAATATTGGGAAAAAAAATGTGGAAGTGAAACTTACATTTTCGTACAACCTAAAATTGTCAAAAAAGATGTTAATTTAAAAATTCCTGGAAACCGTATTTATTGAAATTAAGGAATGAGACTTGTTCCAAATTAAAGCTCAAAGCTTTCTCTTTAAAATGATGTATAATAATTGTTGGATTAGATTGGAAAAATATTGATAAAAAAAATTTTGAAATAATACTTACATTTTAGTTTAACCTAAGTGTCAAAAAAGATGCTAATTTAAAAATTCCTGGAAGACGTGTTTATTCAAATTAAGGAGTGAGACTTATTCTAAATTAAAGCTCAAAGCTTTCTCTTTAAAATGATGTATAATAATTGTTGGGTTAGATTGGAAAAATATTGAAAAAAAAATTTTGAAATAATACTTACATTTTAGTTTAACCTAAGTGTCAAAAAAGATGTTAATTTAAAAATTCCTGGAAGACGTGTTTATTCAAATTAAGGAATGAGACTTATTTTAAATTAAAGCCCAAAGCTTTCTCTTTAAAATGATGTATAATAATTGCAGGGTTAGATTGGAAAAATATTGAGAAAAAAAATTTTGAAGTAAAACTTACATTTTAGTATAACCTAAGTGTCAAAAAAGATGCTAATTTAAAAATTCCTGGAAGCCGTGTTTATTGAAATAAAGGAATAAGACTTATTTTAAATTAAAACTCAAAGCTTTCTTTTTAAAATGATGTATAATAATTGTTAGGTTGGATTGGAAAAATATTGAGAAAAAACATTTTGAAACAAAACTTACAGTTTCGTACAACCTGTACAAAGAGGTTGAAAACTGATTACAGCTTTGCAAAATTGTTCAATATCATTGAAATTGGGTTTGTAATCGTTTGAAACTTGCCTAAATGGTAAAAACTTTTTTGCAAGTGTTCATAATTGTTCAAAATGATGGAAATCTCTTGGAAATTATTGAATATCGAAATTTTAAGATTTATAACATGATATGTATGTTAAATTGAAGCTTTATTGAAATTTCCAGGAAAATATGATTAAAAAAGAAATTTTGTAGTCAACAAGTTATTATTGTAACTCAAAAAAATATATAATTTAAAACTACGTTGTTTCAACCTAACCCAAAAGTTGAAATTGCTTCCTAACTTCAACATCATACGGATACTTCTCATTTAAAAAGTAATTCGGCACAAATTGGTTCTTAAAAAAGTGCGTAAAATACTTTCCAAGTTTCAAAGTCTTATCGAACCCACACTTTAACCCACACTGCAACAAATTTCCTTGAGCCACATATTTCTTGCTACCATCTTCCAATAAAACTTTATAAAACGGTTGGGGTTGGCCCAATTTAAACTGTTCGTAAGTTATTTCTTGCTGCCAAGGAGCTTTTCTATCACAAGTATTATCCCAGCCATAAATCACGCATGCGTAGTTGTATAATTTGTGCTTCATCACCATTCCAACAGCGAATTTAACGTTACCATTCCTTGTGGAGGGCGATTTAGGAGGATTTATTGGATACATTCCATGAGGAGGAAAGCCATCGTGACGAAAATAGGTGAAAACATGACTTCCGGTACTTGTAAATGGATTTCTGTGAAGATATCGTAAATTTGTTGCTGGGAGTATTTCGATGTTATATCTCCTGTAAAAAGCACTAAACGCAAACATTGCTTGTAAATTGGTTGGATGAGTTCTAAGATTTAATTCTAAAATTGAAGGTGTTAAGGATTCGTCTTGATGCGGTGATTGTGCTAAATCATTTATGATTCGTTTGAGAACCTTAAAAAATTTTTTTAATGTGTTATAAAGATAGGTGTATTGAAATACTTACTGATTCGCTATCAAGAATTGAATTTGGATTTGTAATTGATCCGTGAGTTGCTAAAATGAGTTTACCCCCATTTGAAACGTCAACGTAATAAATTTTCCTTTCTGAGTTATCAAGTTGGATAAATCGCAACAAAAAACCACCTGGGGCATTCACCCAATCCAATTTGACCCCCAATCGTCGCGCAACCCCCTCGAAAATGACCAAGCGAGTAATTTTGAATCCAGGTTTTAATTCAAACATTTCCAAAGTAAATGAATTTGGATCATTGTCTTTGTCAAGAGCGTTTTGGGACATAACTTGGGTAATTGTGGACAAAATTTGTTGGGAATTTATCAAAGAAAATTTATTCTCTTTAATGATCTTGTTTCGCCACAATTTTGAATCATCTTGGTTCGTTTTCAGTAAAGGATGTCTTGGGTGATTAATTCTCAAACAATTTTTAACTTTCTCTGCTATTCCATCAAATTCTTTGTGAACTTTTCCCACTTTAATATTAAATTGTGGTTTAGACCATTTCATTAAAAGTGCAGCACCAATTTCCAAAATGCGATCATCTTCATCTAACGAGATAAATTTCTCCCAAAGCACTTTAAAATTCTCGAGTCCCAAATAATACAACGTTTCCAAACTATAATACTTAATCGTTAAATTCCCTGGAGTATTTAACGGAACCACGTCGTACGTTTTAATTTGTGATGGGTCTTTTAAGATCTCTCTTAAATAATGCACCAAATACTCTGCGTTTAAACACCTCGATTTGATCATGTGGATAAATGGTGCGAAATCAGCTGGGAGTAGTAACTCTTTATGCATGCAAAGTGAGGTTAATCTGGTTAAAATCCCATCAATCTCGTGATGTATTTTGTAAATATAGGAAACTTCGGCAAAGTAATTATCAATTTTTGGGGATCTTTCTGCTATTTCAAACCACCTCTTGCGATAATAACTCCTCCAAAGATTATTGTTGTTGAGTACAAAGCCTTGCAACAATGAGCAAGTCGAAGAAATGTTGATTAAATCAGGAAAATCCAAACAATCTTGATTAAGAATCATTTCGAGGATTTCCGCTGGGAGGTTATCCAACATCTTGCAAAAATCAACCACTTTAACTAAAATAAAGCACGTGAATGTGTCAAACGACCACTTCGTACAAAAGAGGATAAGAGACTGATTTTAATGTGGCGAGTACCAGCTGAGTTTGGTTAAAACTTCAGTGGTTCTAAAACTAATTAAAAAAAATCATTTTAAGATTAAGAATATCACCAAAATTTGCTGGGATTATCGATTGGGGAGAAAACTTTGTTGGGATTGTTGAAGAAAATGACTTTTTAGAAAGAAATTTTGTGATTATATTCATATAAATCATTCGTAAAGAAATGGAAAGAAAACAGTTTGCGAATCACTGGGTTATGGTGACGTTTGAAACGTGTTGCATCATGTTTCCTAGAAATGACAAAACATGTGTTAACAAAACGGAAAAAATTATTTTCACCAAAACGGCCATGATTTAATCATTAAAATTAATTCATGGTGTAAAGGAACGTTTATGCTTACAACATACAAAGTTAAAAGTTAACAATTTAATATAAATTTGTCCATATGAACTCAACCTCAATTATGTAGTGAAAAAACTTTTACATTATATCAAAAAATCGTTAAAAATCGAATTCTTAAGATATCTTTATGAAATATTCCCATCGTATAGAAGAAAGTGCGTATTTTTTTACAAACAAAACCGCACTTGAATATCTCAATTCGTTCTTTTTAACTCAACTTTAATTATGTAGTAAAAAAATTATTTACATTATTTTAAAAAATCGTGGAAAATCGAGTTCTCAAGATATCTTTATGAAATATTGCTATTTAATAGAAGAAACTGCGTTATTTTTAGGAAATAAAACCACACTTCAAAATGAACGTTATGAAATTGAATGTGAAACTTAACACCTTAAAATTGAAGAACGTTCTTCAATTTTAACGTGTTAACTTGTTATTTCGTCTTAAACTTAAAAGAATTTTTTTAAATAATTACATTTATGAACATAATACTTTGCGATATGACCTTTTTGTGAGCTCTTGTAAAATTGGTCTGTGAGGATGGCCATGGGCCGAAACTAGTAAGACTTAATTAATTAATAAAACCAGTTTCAAAAGTACAATACTGAGAAAATTAAGTTTAATTACCTTTTCACAAATTCTTAAGATATCTTTATGAAACATTCCTATCTTGTAGAAGAAAGTACATATTTTTTTACAATCAAAGCCGCACTTGAATATCTCAATTAATTTTTGAGATAATCATTTTTGAACTCAACCTCAATTATGTAGTAAAAAAATACCGGATAGTTGCCGGATATCCGTTCCATCACTAATACAGATGATATAATTTTTTGAAAATTTCGTATTTTTAATTTATAAATTTGACAATTTCTTTTAAGCTTCAATTTAACATATATATCATATCATGATCCTTAAAAATGCAGATGATATGGTTTTTTGAAAATTCCGTACTCTTTTTTATTTTATTTATTTATTTTATTTATTCGTTTCGGGATGCAGACAGGTTACCCCAATAAAGCATCCACTAATCTTACAAACAAAATACAGATATAACATAATAAGTCCTAAACTATAAAGCTAAACAGATATGAAAGAAAAAAAACAAAAATACAATCCAAAAGCAACAACTAAAAGTAAATTTCACCTCAACATTTCAGTCAATGTTGGGAAGCAACATACATTTCTTTTTAAACGACACAAAAGAATAATTAAAAATATCAATCGACTGGCAAACTTTATTATAACAATTTAATATGCGCAGGATAGGCGAATTAGTATACGCATTAGACGCCGAAGGAGGTATTCTAAACAAAAAACTATCGCGAGTGCGATATTGCGGGGCATTAAAACTAATTAAAAATAAGAGTTCTGGATTATCAATAAGCCCGGTAACCAGTTTATATAATAAACTCAAGTCCCTCACAAATCTACGGCGAGGCAGAGAAATCAAACCGTACAAGCAACCGAGTACTCACAATAAGGTAAGTGAAATTTATGAGCTAGAAACCTAACAAAACGACGCTGAACCAACTCCAAACGGTCAATGTATATGTGATACATTGGATTCCAAACCACCGAGCAAAAAGATAGAATACTATTAACATATGCCATATAAGCAGATTTTAAGCAATCAAGATTTGAGAAGACATAGGTAGTTCTTAGAATAAACCCCAATTGTCTCATAGCTTTGAAAAAGATATACTCAATGTGATCTGAAAATAAGAGTTTTGAATCTAGCATCACACCAAGGTCTTTGATAGAAGTAACACATTTAATAGATTCAACACCAAGCAGATATGAAAAATCAATGTTATATCTTTTTCTGCTAAAAGAAATTTTGGAGCATTTTTCATAATTTAGAAGAAGTTTGTTCATAGAACAATAAGTGTTAAAACGATAAAGATCGCTTTGCAATTTAATACAGTCAGCAACTGTACGTATAGAGGAAAAAATTTTGCAATCATCCGCATATAATAAGAAACTGGAATGCATAAAACACGATCCAATGTCGTTAATGTAAATTACAAATAATAACGGGCCGAGATGGCTCCCCTGGGGTACTCCAGACGTAACAGCTCGAGATTTCGAAATACAGTCAAATAAACGAACTAGAAGGCAGGCTTCTATTCGAAATATATGATTTTAACAAAGCAATGATTGAACCAGGCAACGGGAAAGTTACTAGTTTGGAAATTAAGATATTATGATCGATCTTATCGAATGCTTTACTGAAGTCTGTGTAAATAGAATCAACTTGACAGTTATCATTAAGTGAGCTTTTTGATTTATAAATATGACAATTTCTTCTTCAACAATTTATTCCTGGAAATTTCATTAATATTATCTCATAGTTTTTATATCATATCATAAACTACAATTTTTAAGCTTCAATTTAACATATATATCATATCATGATCCTTAAAAATGCAGATGATATGGTTTTTTGAAAATTCCGTACTCTTTTTGATTTATAAATATGACAGTTTCATCTTCAACAATTTATTCCTGAAAATTTCATTAATATTATCTCATAGTTTTATATCATATCACAAGCTACAATCTTTAAGCTTGAATTCAACATAGAAACCATGTCATGTTTCTTAAAAATGCAGATGATGTGGTTTTTTGAAAATTTCGTACTCTTTTTGATGTATAAATATGACAATTTCTTCTTCAATAATTTATTCCTGGAAATTTCATTAATATTATCTCAACATTTTATATCATATCACAAACTACAATCTTTAAGCTTCAATTCAACATAGAAATCATATCATGTTCCTTAAAAATGCAGATGATATGGTTTTTTGAAAATTTGATACTCTTTTTGATTTATAAATATGACGATTTCTTCTTCAATAATTTATTCCTGGAAATTTCATTAATATTATCTCTTAGTTTTATATCATATCACAAACTACAACCTTTAAGCTTCAATTCAACATAGAAATTATATTATGTACGTTAAAAATGCAGATGATATGGTTTTTTGAAAATTTGATACTCTTTTTGATTTATAAATATGACAATTTCTTCTTCAATAATTTATTCCTGGAAATTTCATTAATATTATCTCATAGTTTTATATCATATCACAAACTACAATCTTTAAGCTTCAATTTAATATAGAAATCATATCATGTTTCTTAAAAATGCACATGATATGGTTTTTTGACAATTTGATACTCTTTTTGATTTATAAACATGACAATTTCTTCTTCAATAATTTATTCCTGGAAATTTCATTAATATTATCTCATAGTTTTATATCATATCACATTCCACATTTGGTAGAAACAATTCTATCTAACGACAGGTAATTGTCGTTATGCATTGATAGCCTAAGAAATAAGGTTTTCATCCGTAAATATGTTGTAATCTCAATAAGTTTAGTGAAAATAACTTTTTATTTTGTGCGCGGGTATAGATTAAACAATTTCAGGTTAGGATTTAATACGAAAATGCATATTTAACATTGCTTTGAACTTCCAAAAAGAAACGTCAAATCGCAACTTTAAAGTGATTTTTCGGTAAGTACTACACTTTTCCGCACTTTTTTTTATCATTAACACATCTTTTGAGTCATTTCCTACCGATTAAAAAAAAATCATCGATTTTTAAGTGAGACAGGTATTCTTTAATTATTCCCAAACTACAATCTTTAAGCTTCAATTTAATATAGAAATTATATCATGTTTCTTAAAAATGCAAATGATATGGTTTTTTGACAATTTGATACTCTTTTTGATTTATAAATATGACAATTTCTTCTTCAATAATTTATTCCTGGAAATTTCATTAATATTATGTCATAGTTTTATATCATATCACAAACTACAATCTTTAAGCTTCAATTCAACATAGAAATCATATCATGTTTCTTAAAAATGCAGATGATATGGTTTTTTGAAAATTTCGTACTCTCTTTGATTTATAAATATGACAATTTCTTCTTCAACAATTTTTGAAAATTTTGTGATATTAATTATTCTCGTTATGTTTAAAAACTAATTTCTCAAAAACTAAAAGATAAATTAATTGAAAATCCGTTTCTTTTATTAAAAAGCCAACAATTTGTATTGGAAATGCTGATAATTTCATAAGAATTTATTAAAACAACGATTTATTGCGATTTTTTGAAAATGAATGATGATAATTGTTTATCCCGAAAAAGATGAGAAAATGACTTCTGTTAAAAGGTTGATATCTCAAAAGTCAAGTAAATCAATCCGATTGGCAAGTAAATACTTCTGTAGAGTGCACACAAAAATAAGATATAATTTCACAAAATTTTTATTTATTTTTTATTAAATCCAATCCAGGAGGAATTAAATTCGGTTCAACTTTAGCAATTTGTCTAAATTGCCCCTTCATCAACTTAAAACTATTTGATAATCTCAAACCGACGCCAAATTCATTCATGGTCTCCTCAAACACCTGATAAATAAACTTCAACAATCCATGATCGATCGTTGGGAAAAGATGGTGAAGAGCGTGTTGCCCAAAAGTGGTCAAAGTCCATAAATGCGACCCCAAAATCTCCTCGCGATCGATAACTGCATCTAATTGAGCTATCCCAAAATCTTTTTCATCCCTCGCAGCATCCCCATCATGGAAGATATCAGGAGCATGATGTGCTGCATTAGTTCCAATGGTAGCGAAAATAAACGAATCGGATAAAATGATACAAGTCCAAAAATAAAAACAAGTTATTACTGGTTGATTTGAGAAAGTTACAAGAAAAATCGGTAAAGAAAATGGAATTAAATCGGAAATATTAAATTCTTTTTTGTTGTATTTAAAGAATTCGCGGAGTCTTAAAAAGAAACTGCCATGAAAAACTAAACACTAAATCAATGGTGAAACCAACCAGGGTAAATAACGCTTCAAAAAAGATTTAATTTTTGGAAAATACGTTGCTAGTGGCTCAAAAATGTGCATCTCCATGTCGATTATGGTGTTTGGAAATAAATGGTGGCTTAAAGCGTGGCTAACTCTCCATTCTCTATAAAAAAAATTGTAATACATGTGTTAATTTTTTTTTAATCGACGTACTTAACACTTTGAAATCCTAATTGGAAATAAAACATCCTAAAGTTATCAGCTAGATGGAAATAATTGTGAGCTGAGACTCTCCAAAAAACGTTTTCGGCCCCGTCGATTTGTTTTCTTCGAGGAAGAAATTATTAAAGAAGAAATTGATACATTTATTACTAAAGGATAATAGGAAATTTTCAAAAAAAACGTATCAATTGTATTTTTAAGAAGCATGATATATATGTTAAATTGAAGCTTAAATATTCTAGTTTATGATGTGATATAAAAAGTATTAGATAATATTATCGAAATTTGAAGGAAAAAGAATTATAAAAGAATTTGTCAAATTTCGTATAATTTTCATAATTTGACAGTTTAACTTTTAATAATTTTTTACAGGAAATTTTAATAATATTATCCTATAATTTTTATATCATATCATAAACTAGAATGTTTAGGCATCAATTAGACATACATATCATATCATAATTCTTAAAAATACGGTCGACACGATTTTTTGACAATCTTGTGTTATCTTTGATTCATAAATTTGACAGTTTCCCCTTTAATATTTTTTTCCTGGAAATTTTAATAATGTTACCTTATAATTTTTATATTATATCATCACTATCTCATTTTTCTGGAGAAACAATTATTTGCAATAATTTTCAAAAAATCATAACAAATAGGGATTTCAATAAATCATTACGGTATTATCAGCAATTGCAGTATAAATTATAAGCTCTCCAATGACAGAAACGGATTTTCAAAATATCTGTTAGTTTTTGAGATAGATATTAACTTTTTAACACAAGGCGTTTTCTCATCTTTTTCGGAATAACCAATTTTTTTCACTTGTTTTCAAGGAATCGCAACAAATCGTTTTAATAAATTCTTATGAAATTATCAGTATTTGCAATACAAATTATTGGCTATGAAATGAAATAAACGGATTTTCAAAACATGCTTTAGTTTTTGAAAAATTAGTTTTTAAACATAACGAGAACAATTAATATCACAACATTTTCAAGAAATCGCAATAAATCGTTGTTTTAACAAATTCTTATGAAATTACCAGCATTGGCAATACAAATTATTGGCTTTCCAATGAAAGAAACGGATTTTTGAAATATCTTTTAGTTTTTGAGATATTAATTTATAAAGGTAATAATGCGTTTTTTTATTTTTTTGGAGTAACAATTATTTTCAATACAAGATACGTGTTATATCATGAACCTTAAAAGCAAAGATGATATGATTTTTTGAAAATTAGAAATTTTTGATTCCTAAACTTGACAGTTTCCTCTTTAATAACTTTTTCCAGGAAATTTTAATAATATTAACTTATAACTTTTATATCATATCATAAACTAGAATGTTTAAACTGTAATTGAACATACGTATTATATCATGATTCTTAAAATTACAGATGATATTATTTTTGGAAAATTTCGTATAATTTTTGATTCATAAATTTGACAGCTTCCTCTTTAATAAACTTTTTTTTGAAAATTTTAATATTATGTCATAATTTTTATATGATATCATAAACTAGAATGTTTAGAATATTTTTGTTTAGCCTCTTTTTAATTCTTAATCGCGATAAATTCTTTGAAACGAATCCAAACACGATAATGTTGAAAATAATCGGGAGACGGTTACTTTCGGTTTAGAGTTTTAATTTTAATTTGGGTTAAAATCGATCAAAATGAATCCAAACAAGATGTTATGTTTAAAAGTTAATATCTCAAAAACTAAAAGATATTTCGAAAATCCGTTTATTTCATTGGAAAGCTGATAATTTGTATTGCAAATCCTGATAATTTTATAAAAATTATTATTTAAAATCCGTTTATTTCATTGGAAAGCCGATAATTTGTATTGCAAATCCTGATAATTTTATAAAAATTTGTTAATACAACGATTTATTGCGATTTTTGATGAAAATAATTGTTTATAATAATAATAATAGGACTTTATTTCACACAGGTACCACCAAGTTACAGGAAAAAAAAATATAACATCACAATATTTAAATTAACTAAATGAAAAAGATATAGCTATAAGCAAAAATACAAACTAATATAACCTAATAAACTAATCGTAATCATAACTAACAATCTACTGCATGCCGAAATGATATAAGGTTACCGCAACCACCGTGTTCAAGGAATCAAAAAACATATCGCAATGCGGCGAAACTTGATTGCCGGAATCGGACATTAACGAGACAGGAGATTTTCGTAAAGTGTTACTATTACTACGACAATTATAGAACGTGAGGGGACAGCGTGCGTTGAGACGCAGTACAAGAAAGGATAACCTTTCCAACAACCAGCCGCAATCAATATCATAATGCAACAGTTTATGAATAAATTTAACTATGTAAACAACTCTAGGCTGTTGTAGTGAAAGAAAACCAAACCGCGAAAGGAGAAACGCGTAATCTGCACCCCTAGGCGGGTAAACACGTTCCAGTCGAAAGCATAGATACTTTAAAAATGTCTTTTGTATAGATTCAAGCGCATTCGCGTAAAACTGATAGAACGGATACCAAACAATTACCGCATACTCTAACCGCGATCTAATCAACGCAAAATACAACGTACATAAACATCTGATGGACAGACCCTTACAGTTTCGAACAATAAACCCGTAAATTTCATAACAATTAGCAACTATGTTAAGAATGTGTTCGTTAAAAGTCAGTCCACTGTCAAACAGTACCCCAAGGTTAGAGAACTTACGTTCGGACATCAACGGTTGATTGGCCAAGTAATATGCACAGTCAATTGTGTTTAATTTTTTAGCAAATGTCATGGTAAAACATTAAGAAATATTAGGTGATAAACGGTTGCTAAGGCACCAATGCTCAACAAGAATCAGGTTTTCTTGCAAGCGAAAATCATGGAAATGTCGGAAATTTGTTAAGGTAGTTTTAAATCGATCATTGGTACCAATGGAAGCATAGGAAGGGACATTAAAATCACCAAGAAGACCAACGCATTGATTAGCCAGATATTCAAACGAATTAAACGTGTCAAAAAATAGTTCAAATGCATCAAAAGTGACAGAAGGTGGTATATATAAAGCAAATACATATATTATTTTCCCACGTACACCCTGAATGTTGACTCCTATCACATCAATTACTGGTACCACTTTGGATAAATCAGAGAGATCAAGCTGACTTGCTTTTAAGGTGTTCTTAAGACAAATCAAAACGCCACCCTCCTAGATAGGCCATGCGCAGCAAAATTACGATCGCTCCAAAACGTAATCCAATCATCGGGACAAAATTCAGCGTCAAAAATATCATCGGATAGCCAAGTCTCCGATAAGGCCACAACATCAAAACAAGACTCACACAATGAATTCAGAAGAGAAATTGACATTTTGGTAATAACAAGACAAGACATTATAACTGGGTGGTATAGTCAGAATCACTCGACCGCTGGCCAGCAAGATCCTCACGCAAACTTCGCAACTGCTCGCATAAGTCCTCACGCAGCTTGTCAACAAACACCGCGAATTCAGCTTTCATTGTTGACAATAAAGCTTATATATTTTTAAGATGGGACATATTCCCGTTACAGGAATTACAGACGAATTTGATGGATTTCGACTTCTGGCGCGTTATAACAAAATCACGCTCCGTGAGACCGACACAATGAACGTGCAGACGGCCCTGACACGAGTCGTGGACGACTCCGAAGTGATCGCCTTTTGGCAATTGGACCAATTCATTGTTGACAAGAAAAAGATAAAAATATATAACTCACATTCTCAATGCTGAGAAAGGCAACGCCCGACATGCTGCCCGTTCCACCCCGAAATGGACAGGTCTCCTCATGTAAACCTGTCGGAAGAAAAACCCGTGCACAACGGCACGGCTTGATACGCGTTAGACAAAAATCAGGAAAAGATCCGCACTATGACAATATTTAAACTTCAATAATACAACCGATACACGCGAAACTACGGCTGAAACCAATAGTAAACACAAAGTCAAGAATCCGGAGAATAAGACGGTACAAAAAAAATAAGTCAAAATTCGGCAAAAGCTATCTAAATACTGTAAAGTGTGTCAGGTCTAGACATGGCACAATACGATATGGCTGACCTTGATTTTGCGCGAAATCTGAAACAGCATAGCAACCGATGACCCTGATTTCATGACTAGGCAGACAGGAGTAAGTGAAAAAAGACATTAACAATTTACTATGTATAATATATAATTTACTATGTAAATCATCCTGTTTTTGCAGAATAAAAATGCTGATGTCGATGATATTGAAACAGATATCCCACATCCTTCTACGCCAGATATGCCACCAACACCTTCATCAGCTACCTCTATATAATCAAAATCATCTACAAACAAACCACATAGGCAAAAAAAAGTAAAATAGACAGTGATAGTATTCTACAAGTCGTTGGAGAAAAACTCCAAAATTCACGAGCCGAAGATGAATTTGATATTGTAGGTCGAAATGTGGCAGAAAATTGCGAAAATTTAACCCTAAATATGAGAATAATTGCGGATAAATTGCAATACCTTGCTTGAGGGACAGTTGAGAACATTAAACAGATACGCCCACATTGTCATTCCACAGGTTTCTCAACATTCAACAAAGCAACATGCTCATCAGCCATTCTACAACTATCAGGATGTCGATTCCCAACTGAGCACGCCATTACCAATTACAATATCATCGGCATATTATATGGCAATATTATTCTCAATTCTGTGGGTCATCGAGATGTCCTGTCCGGCTGAAAATAGGATTATCGAGAAATATGAAGAAAACGAGTGTTACTCACGTTATACGATTTCTTTTATTCCAACAATAATCGGTGTAATAAGCGGGGTTTATCCATCTTTACTACGCCAACTACAGCTGCTGGACATTCCCGAGAAGCAGGCGTAAAGCGTGATAATGGGAATGCAGAAGACAGTAATCCTGGGCTCCCTGCACATTCTTCGATCCCACGAAGCTGGTCACCAAACATCGTAGGACCAGAATCCTCTCTCCCCACATCGCCCTTGGACGACGAGGAATAGGAACAACAGGCGGAGAGAAGTAATCGCGAGCTGCCTGTCTCCGTCAACCGACATGCCGATTAATAGAAGATGTGAAAGTGTTTTTATTTCTTTATTGTTAACAATAAATACATCATCACTTACCCTACATCCTATCTCCTGGGTCCCTGGCTGCCTGTGCCCGCCATCCTGTATGGGTTGGCGGGTGCGGGGGGTTGGAGGCCCCGGGGGGTTGCCGGCATGGTTGGCAAAAAAAAAAGTAATAATAATAATAATATTTATTGACAACTCGTACAGACATTACAACTCACAGAATAAAGGAAATAAAATAAAATAAAAATAAAAAATAAACGTAACTTCAAAAGTTGTCAAAAGGAGTCGAGTCAATGCACCCAAGTAGCGTACTATCGCTTTTCATCGACCCTTGAAAATTTTGAAAAACAAGGAAAAAATAAACAAAAAAATATAAGAAAAATAATAATAATACATAAGAGAAACAGGACGCAGGTACTTGATATAATAACATGATATATAAAAAAAAAATAAATGTAGTACAACATTTTGAGACAATAAAATTATACACCTAACAATTTAAATTTATATAAGTTTCAATTGGGTCGCCTCAGCTGAACTTCCTCTGCTGTAGAAGCAGCCAATGTTTTACTCTTCTTAAAAGCGGAAGCGCTCATTCCACCCGTATCAGTCATGACGTCTACATACTTATTAACCAAATTAGCAATACAATATGAATATGATATCTAAAAAAGTTTTATAGAGATTTATGCCGTGGTATGTCTAACCAATGATGATGTCTAACACTGATGTTGTGCACATCAGTGCGAAATCGAATTTTATCATATAGATAAGGTGGACATTTGTGCAGAATAATGCGACGGAACAAACATATCGAATGATGTACACGCCTCCGCGACATGCTGAGCCAACCAGAAAGTGCGATACTCGATTTAGCATACGCAAACCATAAATGAACCGCAGACACGCATTTTGCGCCCTTTGAATTCTAGAAACATCCACACCATCCAGATCAGGATGATAGAGCACATCACCGAAATTAAATAGGGACAACACTAGGGTCTCACAAAGATGAATTTTGATCTGTCTACTGAACAGATGCCTGTTACTATATAACAATCTAAGAGTAGAATAAGCTCGTTGCCATAACAAACAAAAGGCATGTCGCCTTCTAAACCTTAAACTGCTATCCAAGATAATGCCCAAGTTACGTCCCTCCTTAACAACATTAAGCTTATTTCCATCAATGACGACACTAAAATCATCTCCAACTGACTCAATAACGTTATCATTACTAATCAATTGAACAACTGACTTTTTGGGTTTATTTGCAAACATAGTTTATTAGCCTCTCCGATAAGCTCTGCCAAATCCGAATTTAACTGTTCTTGTGCAGAATTAATAGAATTAATTTGAAAACTATGTAATAGTTCGGTATCATCAGCATACGTATACGCTGAACAATGCTGCAAAACTGTGCAAAGACGGTAAGTGTAAATTAAATAAAGAATCGGACCCAAAACTGAACCCTGAGGAACACTTGATACAATTTGAAGTTTTTCAGATTCTAAATTGTTAAACCTGACTACTTGTGCGCGACCTAGCAGGTAAGATCTAAACAGACCCACAGCAGCATCGGAGAAGCCAACATGGTGCAACAAAGCAAGTAAAGTCGCATGGTGTAATGTATCAAAGGCTTTAGAAAAGTCCAACAATACGAGAGCAGCAGCATACCTATCATCACGTGCCCGAATGATGTAATCCACAACATCCAATAATGCAGTAGTGCAACTAAAACCTGACTGCAGTTGAGGCAAGATATTCAATAACTGTGAAAATGAACCCACGCGCACAGCAACAATCTTTTCAAAAATCTTAGATGGGTCTTAAATCATTCAGCTCCTTGGGGTTGTTGGATTTCGCAACCGGCGCAACCACAGCAAGCTTCCACTGCTCAGGAAATACCGAAAATTCAATACACCAATTCATGATATGACACAGAAAGGGCAAGATCACAGGACAGCACAAACGTAACATTCTAAGACTGATCCCATCGGCACCAACAGCATTGCTTTGAATATCGTTCAAGATCTTCCATATTTCTTCCTCATCTGTAAAAGAAATCTGAAAACATTCGCTTACTTGTGGTATGACGTTAGAGTAAAAATCGGAAATCATATCTGCATTGCCATGATGAAATGTTTGGGTTGACAGAAAAAAATTGTTAATTGGATCTACAGTGCCGATTTGACCACGAATAGAACGATTTCTCGCAGGGATAACCCATGGATGCAAAAGTACTCCACATCTCTCGCGCACACCTGCCCTGAAAGAAGCGATTAATACCCTTTTCTCCTTCCTAATGGCACCATTTGCATAATTACGCAATAGTTTATAGTAACTAAAATTGGCTAAAATTATTGGCTGGGATCTATATTTAGAATATGCCTTATTCCTCAGTTTAAACAACAACTTAATATTATCTGTTATCCATGACTTATGTTTACGACGCAGAATAACAGTACGCACCGGGCCATGCACATCAAACAGCGAAAGAATATGAAAACTTATAAAGTCAACTTTGTCACTAATACTGCTGAATTGAGTCACATGATGCCAGGGAACAGCACTAAGATCGGATGAGAAAGCATCAACAATAAAACTGTGAATGTCACGGAATGACACCAGCCGCAGCGCACTACCATCTACAGAAGCGAAATTCAAGACCACATATACCATGTGATGATCTGCAACATTGTGTATATCTACAACACCAGAGTCAGTAACAGGGTTGCCAGGTTACACATATGGAATGTCGTGAGCCATGTCATAAAAAATCATGAGAAATCGTGAGATGTTGAAATTTGTTTAAAAATCAATCAATTTTAATAATATGTGTTACATATAGGCATATGATTCAAGTAAAATAGTTTAGACAACGTTTGCATATAAAAGTCATATAATTAAAAGAAAATAAAATATTACAGTTTAAGTTAAAGTCCCTAGATTATCAAAGTATCGCAGTTCATAAAGCCTGTGTATGTATTCGAAATATTCGAGCCAAAGTGGCGGTTTGACAGCTTGTCAGTGCATGTTACCACTTATTTACAAAAATAATGCCGTCGTGGAGTTGTAAAAATAACAGTAAGAACGGCTTTCGACTCTTCAGAGTACCACGAGAAAAAAAAGAAAGGAAATTTGGCGTAATTTTATCAACAAAACGAAATAGTTTTAAATTTCCCGCGTGAATTTTGTGTCAAAATGGCGACCACCGCGGTACTTTGTAAATCTAGGGACTATAGTTTAAGTAATTTCTTGACTAATAGAGAAATTTACAGTAACCTAAATTCGAGTTGAAAATGCTGATTTTACTTTGATTTTATTAACACTAATTATTATATTATTTTTGTAATAAAATCGTGAGAAGTACATGTCAAATCGTGAAATCGTGAGATTAGAGGTAATATCATGAGATCTCACGATAAATCGTGAGACCTGGCAACCTTGGTCAGTAACATCATTAACCGAGGTGATAATAAAATCAGTCAATGTAGAAGATATACCAGTTGTGCGTGTAGGCATAGTTATTATTAAGAGAAAACGCTTCAATTGCTGACAAAAGACGAGAATAAGGACCATAAATATTTAAAGCATTCAGATCGCCAAGACAAATTAATTTATCGCTATCAGTAACAAAAATAGACAAGGCACCTTCAAAAGATGTCAAAAAATGCTCCAAATTTGCACGCGGTCTATAGACTACACCAATTATCATGGTAATGTTATTTAATTTGATCTTAATCCACATGTGCTCAATAAATTGATTCACCTCTGACATAAGTATTTCGAAAGTGTAATTGTTCCCAATATAGAAACCAACACCACCACCACGACCAACCTCACGACCAGCAAAGATTATAATTGGAATAAGAGTAAACCCAAGTTTCGGTCATCGCAAAAATAGCCAGCTCATTCTCAACTACTAAGTTAGTGACATTCGCAAAGTGAGCAGACAAAGACTAAACATTTAAACGAGCAACTCTCATTAAATTATGCATATTAAAATGACGCAGAAGAATTCAACCGAACCCACCCAAAAGAATAAAGAAAGAACTACAGAAAATAATAACAAAATAAAGAGAAGAAAAATACAGTGAAATTCCCCTAACTCGAACCACTAAGGGAGCGGAAGAACACTTCGAGTTACTACGAGTTATTTAAACACATTTGAAGCCTAGTCAAACGCTTAGGCTTATGAAAATTATTCGACTTAGAGGATAATTCGAGATGTAGAAGTTCGAGTTAGGGGAATTTCACTGTATAACTAATGCTATAGCACAATTATTACTTTTTACCAATATAATTTCTTATTCTACCTTGCACAATCGGCGACGTTTGTGCAAAATGAAATACAATCAATTAAATATATAAAAAAAAGAAAAGAAAAATAACCTTACTATTGTTTACTATTGATTGAGTCAGTTGTTGAAGTGTGGACAGAATTCCAGATTGAAACTTCACAAACTCATCACGAAGCGCCATCACTGTTCACAGGAAGCTTCTGATTAGAGACCGGTTGACTGAGCATAGCCTTATCTACTATCCGTGAAAAAGTCAAGGCCCCTCACTTTCGAGATCGATATCTTCGCAACCGTTAAAATAAATTGCGACAAAGTTTGTTGTAATCACTGAACATTTCTACGTAACATATGTTAATTTGAATTTTCGGATCCACGCTTTTCTTTTTATCGCGAGTTAAATGAAAAAAATGCCCGATTTTTCATCGTACCGGCAACTTTGTCAACTTTGCGATTTTTTTTTCCAAAACTATCCTACAAAAAAATTTGAATTTTGAACATATTTTATTTTTTCGGTATTCCTTTCATACGTTTCGCGAAAAATCGCGGTTTAGTAAGACGCCGTTATGTCGAAAACGGCTGGGTGAATTTCCTCGCGGATTTGACCAAAATATGTCAAATAATGTCGGTTGTCGGATTCCGTTATCAGTTTTTCAAAATTAGAGCTCCCTAATTTTTTAAGAGTGATTTAATGGAATTACAAATTAAAGAGAAACAGAAATAAGGTCTGCGGGATGACGGGTTCCGTCCAATCGGAACAGATGGTGCATCCCAGACAGGACGTCGCGCCGTATTTCTTTATGTAGGTAAGATAAAGGCGCGACGTACTGTCTGGGACTCACCATCTGTTCCGATTGGACGGAACCCTCCTCTCCCCGCATAGCTTATTTCTGTTTCTCTTTAATTTGTAATACCATAAAATCGCTCTTAAAAAATTAGGGAGCCCTAATTTTGAAAAACTGATAACGGAATCCGACAACCGACATTATTTGACATATTTTGGTAAAAACCGCTGAACCGTTGAAATCCGCCAGGTCGTTTTCGAAATAACCGCATCCTACTAAACCGCAATTTTCCGCGAAATTATATTGAATATCGAAAAAATAAAATATCCCCACATTAAGAACAGACCGGTTTACCACCAGTTTAAATTTAAATTTAAAAATCATCATTTCAATAAAAGAAAAATAGCGAAAATTTCCAAATTAACATGTGATACGCAGAAATGTTCACTGATTACAATAAACTTCACCGCAATTTTTTCCATCGAGCGGTTACGAAGATATCGATCTCTAAAGTGAGGGGCGTTGACGTTTTGCACAGATAGTAGGCGACTATTAAAGTCACTCATAGATTTCTTAAACTTCATCGTTGATGGATGTCAACAGTTTTAAACCTGCAATCGCACCTTGACCTCTCGACATTGTCGCTTATGTAACCAATGTAATATAAACTCAAACCGGTTTCATAGCTGGACCACCCACACCACGCTGAGAATAGTCGTTTTGAAACTCAAATATCAAAAATAATACTTAATTCGCAAGTAATGCCACACTAAAAACGCCATCAGTTGAAAAGAGCGACTAATGAACCATTAGTTACCAGTTTTAAAATATCTGACGATGTAAATCAATTAAAATATCACAATAATCGCGGATCGACTCGGCACACACCAGGTTAGCTCGATATCTCTCTTACGTATGAAATCGTTTGTCGCATGTCATATAATATTGATAACTTACAATATCTTCATATCGTTGTTCTACTTTTCTATTTTTGTAAAAATAGGTTGTATTTTTTGAAAAGTTTGGTTTACTGTTTTTTAATAAAATTGATATTGTATTGTGTTGTTAATGCCGTGTTGCACATTCGTATACCTATACTTACAGACATATAATTTATTTCAACCTTATTAAGATCGGCATCTGATCAAATAGGAGGTGCACAGTCAGCGATTGTGTAGAATCGAACTCGCCCGTTACTCGCTTCGCTCGCTCGACTCGCAAACTCAGACTCGTTCGATAAAAAACTGCTTTGCTGAATTGGTACATAAATATCTATTATTGAAACAATTTTTTCAAAAAACGTCATTTTATACTCCTGCTTTAATTATTAAAAGAAAAATAACTCAATAATTTCATATGAATTGCTTTAATTTAAATTTAAATTACTCGTTTAATTTAAATTTAAATTAAAGCAATTCATATAAAATTATTCTTTTAACCAAAAAATGTTTCGTATAATAGCAAACTCCTGATTCAAAGTAAATGACAGGCGATATCGTGAGTGAAGAGCTTGGAGCCGCAACAGTGAGGAGAACAAGACTCGATTTGGGCTATAGCGTCATAATAAAGATGTATGTCATGATAAAGAAGAAGAAGATGAGTTTAAAATTAAACATTTATTAATTTAAATTTATATCCAACAATTCTTTTAATATTAAATTTTTAAATGGTGATTAAAATTTCTTTTTTGAAATCAAAGTAGAAATTATTCTAAACCAAGCATAACATTTTCTAAGATCCTGCAAAAAAATTATGTTAATTTTTCTCCAAATATTTTTTTATATTATTTTACCCCAGTCATTGAAGGATAAGACACAACACCCAACATCCCGAATTTGATGTTAAAAGTGAGTTGACTTAAACACAAGAAAACCAAAACGTCCTTTTTAAGTTTAACATCCGCATCATACCAATTCATGTCATAAATAGCCTCAGTTAAAGAAACGTTCTAAAATTAAAAAGATTAATTTCTTATCTCGTAGTATATTTAATTATTTACCGCATCAATAATACGTTGTCCAATTGAATTAAATATCATCAAAGATAATAAGCATGAGATCATGACACAAAAAACAAATATATCGAATCGCTTAAAAATATGATACAAATGATAAAAAATTTAAATAACACAATTAAATACTAACCAAAGCAAACGCTGAAGCAAGTAAAATAATGAACCCAACACTACAAATTCGTTGTAGCACAATTAGTTTTCCATAAACTTTATAAACAAAATTAAACAATCTAAAAATTTCTTGATGATACTGCAAAACTCGGCGCAGTTGTACGTTTTCTTTATCCCCAATTTTAAATTTAATTTGATTTATTAACAAAGTAATATGTTTTAAACGAATTATAATCAATTCAAACGAGTACGCAAACAAAGCTATCGCCCCTATAATCAAATTCCAAACTGCAACGAAGAAAAATATTTCGCGTACAACCAAAAATCCTTCAAACCACGGTTGGAGTTTATACGGGATATAATATCCCAAATATAAATAACAGGTGTTTCGAGTGTTATTAAAACATTTTTTTCTTAACAACATTCCGTTCCATAAAATTGTAAATGAGTACGGTGTGAGATAATAAACATATTTGAAACCGTATTTAACGAAATTATCGATAAAACGAACCTGGGTTGGAACTCCAAATCGATTAAAATCGCTTAAATCATTCATTAGGTTTATCATTTTGCCCCGTTTGTTACTAATTAATAAAGTTACCAGTACCAAATTTGTGTACATTATAAAGGCGAACACGTCGAACAAATATGAATAAAGATCTGTATGAGTATCTTAAAAAAATATTATTACAATTAAGTCTAGATTTTTTTTATCGAAGACTTACCCATAAATTTTTGTATGATGGGATAAATAATCCAGATTAAAGTTAAAATAATATTTAATATGATCCTGTTTTTATAAACTGGTTGAAGTGGAGATGCGTGAATTTGATAAAAAAAATGTTCCACTTTTAAAAAACCTAAGGTTTCAACCCACATCTTGTTTAAACTGTGCTTAAAAGCAAAATGAATGTGAATCAAACGATCGAGTTGTTTTTAAAGAAATTGTCCTTAATGGAATGTGATCTGATGATGGTGAATTAAAAATTAAGAACGATTAAATCGATTTTTATGAGGTACACTTTAATGATTCGAAATAAAAAAATACTATATATACCTACATATAACCATTTACTAACAGACTTTTGATTTTATTTATTAATGTGCAAACCAAAAAAATTACTATATCGTAATTAACGAAAATTAAATGTTTACATTTGAAATAATAAAAATAGATTAAATTTTCATTAAAGTGCACTTTATTTCACATTGATATCTTAACTAGTACTTGAAATACGAATTTTTTTATTTTACGCCACACTAATTCATGTTGCGGGAAAAATTTTATTCAAAGCATCATAACCACGGGATTTAGAAAATCAAAATAATTATTTTTGGTATACCAAAACTAGATTAAATTTGCGTTAAAATATCTCGTTGTGATACTTCTGTTAGTTTTTAAGATATTGATATTTTACAATAATAAATATAGATCAAATTTGCTTTACAATGCACTTTATTCCACTTTTATAGGTATCTAAATCAGTTCTTGAGATACGAATTTTTTTATTTTACATCACCTATTAACCGATTGAATTTGCGTTAAAATGCTGTTAGTTTTTAAGATAATATATGATTTTTTATTGTTTGGTCATTTTTGGTATAATGTCGATTATTGTCAAACACACAAAATTGTAGTCAAAGCATCATAACGACGAAATGTATTGCAGTTAAAAAATTATACAATGCTCACTAAAAGTATCTTGGAGATACGACTTTTTTATGTTAACATTTAACTTTACAACTATAACTTGTTAGGTAGTGTTTAACAGATTATTTCGTCCTAAATTTTATGAAAAAACTCAAACCATTGTATGCTCTTAAACTAGATACTTTAAGCATTAATTTAGTGTAAATCTTATTTGTTAATTCCTATAATTAAGAGGGATACGATTTTTTAAACTATTCCATTTTTAAAAGAGTGTTGAAACGGAACGTTGTTTGGTAATGTTACAATTTTTTTCTATAATGTATAATTAATTAAATTAATAATTACCTAGAATAACAGCAGCCGAAGAATAAGATAAATAATAGCAGCTGTTAACTCGGAAATATAAGCAGCAACGCAAAATCATTTCGTTGTTGTAGGAACCGGAATCACACTATACAACACCAGCACTTTCTTACATTCCACTTCTTCATTTAAAAATTCCTCCGGGCTCATCTTGACATTATAAAACAAAGGCGTCCCCGTCGTTATAATTGTCGTCATTAAAACGCATCCAACCTAACATATCGATACCATCTCGATTTTTCTCACCCCCATTTCGATATCTTTCATAAATTGTCCCCCAAACGATGTTAAAAAGTCGTATTCGTAACGAATGTCTTCCTTCGTTACGACGGCTTCTTATGAGGTTAACTTTCTAGTAATTCCATCACAAACCGAACGATTTTACTATCGTTACTAAATGGACGGGAAAAAAGGTTAATTGGTCCAAGATTTCTTCGTAGACTCTTAAAATATTTTTTAACTCCATCGCTTCTAACACAAATAGTTGTAGACGGTGAAATATTATTATTAAGTTGTAGATTAAATAGTAAATTTTTGGGGATTCGGTGTTGAAGAAACTAAAAATTTCCCCAAGTGTAAATAGTGGTAAAATCGTTTCTGTTAAATTATTTTATTTAATTAAGTAATGATTACCTTAGTGATAGTAATATAGTTATTAGAAATATAATAGTTATTTATATTACAAGTGGGCTAGAAACATAATTACAGTACGAGTGTGGAGAATTGCACGACGAGGTCGTAGACCGAGTCGTGTAATCATACGAGTACTATAATTAGTAAAAAAATCTTAGTAGGCTTTGCAATTATATAGCATAAGTCACCAAAATGTCAAAATTGGGCAATGTTTCTTAATAAAATCGACTATATCGTAAGTACTAGAACTGATGGAGAAAGACGTTATGAATAAAAATATTCCTAATGCATCAATAAATCATAATCCATAATTATTTCATATTTCTCTATCACTATAATATAAAATAATTATGGATTATGATTTCTTGATGCATTAGTAACATTTTCTATTCAAAACGTCTTTCTCCATAACTGCATTGTAACTTTTAACAGCGTATTCCTTTAAATCTACATCTTTGGTTATTACACCGTAAAATATTTCCTTATCAGCTTTATCTAGCTTTCCTTCTAGTTCGATACATTTGCTGTTATCAAATGTCCATTTTCTGACTGTAAATTGCCGCACAGTTTGAATTGATGTTTTTGAATGGTAACCAAGCTAAAATTTGAAAACGTTAAACAAAATTAATAGGAAATCGACCAAGAATGCTGGAATTAATTGAAAGATAAAGGATACAGTCATAAATATATAATAAGATTTTGTAATGTATACTTCAGGGTACCAAAGAGCATGTTTGAATGGTTCTTTACGCGTTATTGCCATAAAAACATCAATTATATAACGCCAAGTGTATGGAAATCTATTAGTTATGTTTATTGTAGGCGTTGATAAGTAACTGAAAGAGTTGAAATAAATTTTAATTTTATCTGATTATTAAAGAAATATTTACTTGGTCTTTGCTCTTTCGTATCCACAACATATCACGTTATTTATAGCGAAATCTACGGGAATAACTTCCGGTACACTATCGCCATCCACTATACGTGATTTCAAAATCCCTTTTCTACCCACTATAAACATTCCCATGGGGCCATAAAATTATCAACCCAACCAGGCGTTGGTTCAAAAAAAGAAGGAAGAAGTAAAAAACAATAATTTTCCTTCTGCAATTATTTGAAACGTACCCATAGGTCTTGTTATAATTAATGGTATTTTATCACCCATATCAACGGCTATCATTTCAGCAAGTCGTTTAGTGTACGTATAAGTATTTGGAGGAGGACCTAATAACCTTTTAGTAATAGCATTTAAGCACTTTTCATCCATCCACTCCACCATATCAATAATATTGAATGGATCAACATCAATTGGATACACTTTCTAGTCCATATTCTCAATTTCAACGTTGCAATAAGCAGTGGATAAATGAACAGCCTGGAAGACCATTTTTAACTAGTATTTAACATAAAAAGCCAAAGCATGGTTGGAAGCGACGGAGACGGTGAGGAAGAAGCTATGGAAGCTATGGTATCACAGAACAGATGACAGAGAGAGTGAAGGAGGTGTACAAGGAGACGATAGCCAAGGTTAAAGTGGGGGAAAAGATAAGTGAGGTATTCTGGACGACGAAGGGATTGAGACCTTCTTAGTCCCACACTATTTGCGATGTATACGACGAACTTGGAAGAGAGACTTGATAGGGGGCAGATGGGTGGGGTGGTGATAGGAGGAACGAAGGTTCACGCGTTGGCGTGATGATTTGGTGGTTGTGGCAAGAGAGGCGTGGAGATGATAAGGTTTCTGGAGAGATATTTTAGGGCGAAGGGGGTAAATGTCGAGAAGACAAAGATCATGAAGTTCTGGGGAGAGAAGAAAGAGGGAAACATGGAGGTGGCAGGGAGGAGAGATAGAGGAAGTGAAGGAGGAGAGTGGGATATTCACTAACTGGGATCGACATCAGAAGAAAATGACTAGAAAGTGAGATTCTAGACTTTTCACTAGAAAATAAAATGCGCAGAATACCACTGTAGCTAAAGTAAAAGCATTTATTGGTATTTTAATAATGAGATCTTAGTTTACTGGCCATATGGAATACCGATGACACTGGTATTGAATTTGTTCGGTTATGCATGAGCTGTAATTTGTTCTACTGGCTCTGGAATTGCTCAATAATTATTCCCTTAGCCTTGTTGGTACTTTTAAAAAACGTTCTACCAAGCAGACATCGCCAAGCAAAAAGCAGTCTATTTGGTTATAAATACAAAATGTACCAAAGAAGTCTAAATCGGTTGTACTTGTTTTGACTTTTCATGATAACATTTTACACCATCATCAAAGGTGGCGTAGATGTTGTAGACCAGCTTTCTGCCACATACACCTATTCAAGAAGAACAAAGAGGTGGCCATTGACCTATAATATAATATAATACTTTTTGCCTTATTAAATATTGCAGGCATAAACGCATTTGTAATTTATAATTGGACCGCGTTATACAACACTTGACTAAGCGGCATTTTATCGTTTTTAGAGATTTTCAAGCTGTCTGGTAGGTAAATGTGTAACTTATCTTAAAAAAATTGCAATATATCGAAAGACCTAAAATACCATTTGTTTTAAAGGATAAACCTAAGCGACAATCACGTTATACGATTTTAAGTCCGATTTGCATCATATGTCTAAGAACCGACTTAGATACGACACTTAGATACACCAAGAAATTCTACAATAGCAAAATAGATCAACCTACATTTTCGGACCAGGTGTAGTTTTGTAGATGTTAGAATAAAATTAAAAGTTTAAGTCTTTTATTATATGTAGAATTTAAGTCTAACTTGAACTAATACTAGACCTAGAACTAGAAATATTCGGGTTTAGCCGTGCGTCTGAAGATCAAGGACTGACGGAGAAAGACGTTATGAATGAAAAATTTTCCTAATGCATCAACAAACCATAATTCATAATTATTTCATATTTATCTATCACCAGCTTGTAATAATATAGCATAAATCACCAAAATGTTAAAATTGGAATATATTTCTTAATAAAATCAAATACAACATATGTACTAAAACTGATGGAGAAAACCGTTAGGAATAGAAAATGTTTCTAATGCATCAAGAAATCATAGTCCATAATTGTTTTATATTTATCTATCACCAGCTTGTAATGATATAGCACAAATCACCAAAATGTCAAAATTGGACGATGTTTCTTAATAAAATCAACTACAACGTATGTACTAAAACTGATGGAGAAAGACGTTATGAATAAAAAACGTTGCTAATGCATCATTAAATCATAATCCATAATTATTTCATATTTATCTATTACTAGCTTGTAATGATGTAGCATAAATCACCAAAATGTCAAAATTGGACGATGTTTCTTAATAAAATCAACTATAACGCATGTACTAAAACTGATGGAGAAAGACGTTATGAATAAAAAACGTTGCTAATGCATCATTAAATCATAATCCATAATTATTTCATATTTATCTATTACTAGCTTGTAATGATGTAGCATCAATCTCAAAAGTGTTAAAATTGGACGATGTTTCTTAATAAAATCAACTACAACGTATGTACTAAAACTGATGGAGAAAGACGTGTTGAATAGAAAATGTTTCTAATGCATCAAGAAATTATAATCCGTAATTATTTTATATTTATCTATCACCAGCTTGTAATGATATAGCATAAATCACTAAAATGTCAAAATTGGACGATGTTTCTTAATAAAATCAACTACAACGTATGTACTAAAACTGATAGAGAAAGACATTTTGAATAGAAAATGTTGCTAATGCATCAAGAAATCAGAATCCATAATTATATTATATTTATCTATCACCAGCTTGTAATGATGTAGCATATATCACCAAAATGTCAAAATTGGACGATTCTTTCTGTGACTATGACTATATATACAGGTGTCCTATGAAAGCGACAAAGTACATAAATGACAAATGAGCCGAGATAAAAACTTTTCTTTAGATAGAAGTTGTAGGAGTCTAATAACACTTCCGTAAAAATACCGAATATATTTTTATACATACAGGATGTTTCATATCGACGTATCAAAATAAACGTTGTTATTTTAATTGCAATGATATAGTTTTTATTACCTATTTTGATTCTACACACAAAAGACCGGCGAGACGATAGCAACAAACCGCCCAGCAACAAACTTTTTCCTTTATATTTCCACCTACTTCTAGGGCCCATATCTTCGTTATCTAGAAAGATAGCGAAAAACTAAGCACACGGTTGGATAGCTTGGTCTTTTCTCTCTTTGTAATTTTCGTTT
>NW_019280993.1:41943-64238 GCF_000648695.1 Onthophagus taurus
ACTAGAACTAACACTAGCACTATCACTAGAACTAACACTAGACCTAGAACTAGAAACTTTCGGGTTCCAACTAGTTTTCTGAAGAAGGTTGCGACATGGCACCCGAAACGTCAAACATTTGTTCAAAAAACGCACGGCTCAACCCGAAAGTTTCTAGTTCTAGGTCTAGTGTTAGTTGTAGTGATAGTGCTAGTGTTAGTTTTATTAACAACGGCCGTGAAAGCATTCGTACTTATATGTTTTTAAACGGTTTTAAATAAATTAAGAGTGAATGAAAAATTATCTGTCAAAATGAAATGAAGTTAGGATTCTCTCTCGGGTAAAACTTTGTTCCAATTTTTCCTTCATCAAATAAGAAAGTTAGGGTAAGAAGTGATTGCGTTCTGCTACCTGTAGGTTGTTTTTCAGGTGCGTTTCTTTTACCGACGCTGGCAGATATTGACAGATATGAAAACTCGAAATAAGACAGGCCAAGGTTAGTTCTTTTCGAATATGTAAACCATTTGTTGAATTTCCTTCTGATAACGCTTGCACAAGGCCTTAAGTGGGGCAATTTTGAGGTGATTTAAATGAAAAGACCAAACTTTCCAACCGTGTTATTAGTTTTTCGCTATTTTTCTAGATAACGAAAATATTGGACCAACAAGTAGACGGAAATGCAAGAGGAAAGTTTGTTGCTGGCCTGAAAAACGATTGTGCAAACGTGTGATTGAGATGTGTTATATACCGTTGAAAAGAGCAGAAAATTTGCCATAGGATGAATATAGAGTTTTCTCCCCGTCATATAAGCGAGAATTAATTTGTAGAGAATTAAATTCTCTATCAGATAAGCGAATCAAATAGGGGGTGTTATACTTAAAATTTTCGACTTTTTTGCAATTAAATATGATAAAATAGTAGTTTTATTTATAAACATGCAATCCCCCCATTCCAAGCAGAAAATGGTACTTGAGAGTACCGTCAAGCATTAAAATATATTTTAGTGATGTTGCAGTATACAAATACTTTTATTGCTAATATAAAAATAATACATTTTTTATTACCTTAGAAAATAAGTAACACAAGTGTCTAAAAAGATGCTAATTTAAAAATTCTTGGAAGCCGTATTTATTGAAATTAAAGATTGAGACTTATTCTAAATTAAAGGTCAAAGCTTTCTCTTTAAAATGATGTATAATAATTGTTGGGTTAGATTGGAAAAATATTGAGAAAAAAATTTTGAAACAAAACTTACATTTTCGTATAACATAAAAGTGTTAAAAAGATGCTAATTTAAAAATTCCTGGAAGCCGTATTTATTGAAATTAGGGAATGAGACTTATTCTAAATTAAAGCTCAAAGCTTTCTCTTTAAGGTGATGTATAATAATTGTTGGGATAGATTGGAAAAATATTGAGAAAAAAAATGTTGAAGTAAAACTTAGATTTTCGTACAACCTAAAATTGTCAAAAAAGATGTTAATTTAAAAATTCTTTGAAGTCGTGTTTATTGAAATTAAGGAATGAGACTTATTTTAAATTAAAGCTCAAAGCTTTCTCTTTAAAATGATGTATAATAATTGTTGGGTTGGATAGGAAAAATATTGAGAAAAAAAATGTTGAAACAAAACTTACATTTTCGTATAACCTAAAAGTGTCAAAAAAGATGCTAATTTAAAAATTCCTGGAAGCCGTATTTATTGAAATTAAGGAATGAGACTTATTTTAAATTAAAGCTCAAAGCTTTCTCTTTAAAATGATGTATAATAATTGTTGGGTTGGATAGGAAAAATATTGAGAAAAAAAATGTGGACATAAAACTTACATTTTCGTATAACCTAAAAGTGCCAAAAAAGATGCCAATTTAAAAATTCCTGGAAGCCGTGTTTATTGAAATTCAGGAATAAGACTTACTCGAAATTAAAGCTCAAAGCATTCTCTTTAAAATGATGTATAATAATTGTTGGATTAGATTGAAAATAAAAAAAAAAAAATTTTTGAAATAAAACTTACATTTTAGTTCAACCTAAGTGTCAAAAAAGATGCTAATTTAAAAATTCCTGGAAGCCGTGTTTATTGAAATTAAGGAATGAGATTTATTTTAAATTAAAGCCCAAAGCATTCTCTTTAAAATGGTGTATAGTAATTGTTGGATTAGGTTGGAAAAATATTGAAAAAAAAAATTTTAAATAAAACTTACATTTTAGTTTAACCTAAGTGTCAAAAAAGATGCTAATTTAAAAATTCCTGGAAGCCGTGTTTATTGAAATTAAGGAATGAGATTTATTGTAAATTAAAGCTCAAAGCTTTCTCTTTAAAATGATGTATAATAATTGTTGGATTAGATTGGAAAAATATTGAAAAAAAAAATTTTGAAATAAAACTTACATTTTACTTTAACCTAAGTGTCAAAAAAGATGCAAATTTAAAAATTCCTGGAAGACGTGTTTATTGAAATTAAGCAATAATAATAATAAACAAGTTTATTGAATGAGATTTATTTTAAATTAAAGCCCAAAGCATTCTCTTTAAAATGATGTATAATAATTGTTGGGTTAGATTGGAAAAATATTGAGAAAAAAAATTTTTTAAATAAAACTTACATTTTAGTATAACCTAAGTGTCAAAAAAGATGCCAATTTAAGAATTCCTGGAAGCCGTGTTTATTGAAATTAAGGAATGTGACTTATTCTAAATTAAAGCTCAAAGCTTTCTCTTTAAAATGATGTATAATAATTGTTGGGTTAGATTGGAAAAATATTGAGAAAAAAAATGTTGAAACAAAACTTACATTTTCGTATAACATAAACGTGTTAAAAAAGATGCTAATTTAAAAATTCCTGGAAGCCGTATTTATTGAAATAAAGGAATGAGACTTATTCTAAATTAAAGCTCAAAGCTTTCCTTTTAAAGTGATGTATAATAATTGTTGGATTAGATTGGAAAAATATTGAAAAAAAAATTTTGAAATAAAACTTACATTTTAGTTAAACCTAAGTGTCAAAAAAGATGCTAATTTAAAAATTCCTGGACGCCGTGTTTATTGAAATTGAGGAATGAGACTTATTCTAAATTAAAGCTCAAAGCTTTCTCTTTCAAATGATGTATAATAATTGTTAGGTTGGATTGGAAAAATATTGAAAAAAAAAATTTTGAAATAAAACTTACATTTTAGTTAAACCTAAGTGTCAAAAAAGATGCTAATTTAAAAATTCCTGGAAGCCGTGTTTATTGAAATTAAGGAATGAGACTTATTTTGAATTAAAGCTCAAAACTTTGTTTTTAAAATGATGTATAATAATTGTTAGGTTGGATTGGAAAAATATTGAAAAAAAAGATTTTGAAATAAAATTTACCATTTTAGTTTAACCTAAGTGTCAATAAAGATGCTAATTTAAAAATTCTTTTCACCAAAAAAATTATTTTCACCAAAACGGCCATGATTTAATCATTAAAATTAATTCATGGTATAAAGGAACGTTTGTGCTTACAACATACAAAGTTAAAAGTTAACAATTTAATATAAATTTGTCCATATGAACTCAACTTCAATTATGTAGTAAAAAAACTTTTACATTATATCGAAAAATCGAATTCTAAAGATATCTTTATGAAATATTGCTATTTAACAATTTTTTTTTCAAAATTTTAATAATATTATCTTATAATTTTTATGTCATATCATAAACTAGAATGTTTAAGCTACAATTTAACAAACATATTATATTAGAGTGCGAGAAGTTAGCTCCCCATTTTTTGGTTTTTTAATTTTTTTATTGTTATTCTAAATTGTTCTAGAGTTGTTCCACATTGTTCCAAAGCGGCAAATCGAAAAAATAAAAACTCCGCGAGAAAACCGAAAAAACGGGTTTTTTAACTAGCCCCCCATTTTGTTGTTCTAGGTTGTTCTAGTTATTGTTCTAGAAAATCAAAATCATGGTTACGAAGTTATACCTAAAAATAGGTTTGGCCGCCTAAATGTCTAGTTGATAGCTAGACCACTATTACCATAGTTTTTCTATTATCAATTCCATATTACAAATATATACTTATTGTAGCTAACGCAATCTGGAACAGCTATTATTTTCACTAGAACAATTCTCTAAAGGGCACTTTACTGTTTGAAGATTAAAGTTTTTGGAAGTTTCAATCAGTAATTCTTGTGTCAGCGGTGTTATATTACACAATAAGAATTAAAAAACATAGAACAATCTAAAACAACTCAATTAGATATTATTTAATGACTTCAGAAAAAAATCTGTACTAGGCTAAATATCCATATGATGTGTGCATTTTTCAAAAAACCCTAATTATCTCCCAAACTATTAATATTAGGTATGGGACATATGGGATATAAAAGATGTAGAATGAGACACCGAACACGATTAAGAAATAAAATATGGGGGTGCTATTTAAAAAAATGAAGTTATGGTACTTCCAAATTTTGAAAAGTTAACGTGCCATAGTAAAGTGACCAAACGTTCTAGACCGCAGTTCTCGGCACCAAAACATACTCCATCATGTTGCTTAAGCATGTTCNGTTTAAAAAAGTGAAACCTCTGTTGGACATATTCAGCAATCCTTTCACGATTTCAGTTGAAAATGCGCCAGAGTCAATGCAGTTAGAAATTATCGACATTCAAAACGACCAAGATTTACGCAACAAATTCAACGAAGGAGACTTGCAGAACTTTTACCGCTGCATTGATAAAAATATGTACAAAGAGTTGCGCTCTGAAATGTGCCAGCTTATTTGGTTCTACCTATATATGTGAACAAACTTTTTCAATACTAAATAATAAAACAAAAAATCGAAACCGCCTTGCAAATGATAGTTTGGAAGCAGTGTTACGTGTTGCTACAAGTAAATTTGAGCCAAATATAAAAAAGATTGTAAGCACTATGCAGTGCCACGCTTCAAATTAATAAATTCTTTTTCAATTTTAATACATTATTATCAATTCTTTATTGTCTTTAATTACCTATACTTCTAGCGGCCCGCCATCAGTTCATGATTTGCCCGAGTGGCCCCTAGTCTTAATAAGTCTGTGCATCGCTGATTTAGAGCAACAAAAAATATGTGATTTTGCAAAATTAATGTTCGTGTTAAACGTAAAACACATCTAGAACAATTTGAATCGGCAAAGTTTGAGTTATTTTAGCTTGATCTATGTTTTTTAATTCTTATTGTGTAATATAAAACCGCTGACACAAGAATTACTGACTGAAACTTCCAAAAATTTTAATTTTCAAAGAGTAAAGTGCCCTTTAGAGAGTTGTTCTAGTGAAAATAATAGCGTTAGCTATAATAAGTATATATTTGTAATATGGAATTGATAATAGAAAAACTATGGTCACAACAATCAACTAGACATTTCGGCGGCTAAACCTTTTTTTAGTTATAACTTCGTAATGCTGTATCCCATAATTTTGATTTTCTAGAACAATAACTAGAACAACCCAGAACAACAAAGAAAATTTGATTTTTCCAAAAATGGGGGGCTAGTCAAAAAACCTGTTTTTCGGTTTTCTCGTGGAGTTTTTATTTTTTTGATTTGCCGCTTTGGAACAATGTAGAACAACTCTAGAACAATTTAGAACAACAATAAAAAATTTAAAAATCAAAAAATGGGGGGCTAACTTCCCGCACTCATTATATCATGATTCTTAGAAGTACAGATGATATGATTTTTTGACAATTTCGTATAATTTTTGATTCATAAATTTGACAGTTTCCTTTTTAACAATTTTTTTTTCAAAATACCAATAATATATTTATTTTTAACCCTAGGATGTGCGACTGGGCTTTTCGAGGCCCATTTTGACTTTTAGTAGTCACCAAATTTTTTTCTTAGTTCAGAGCGCCGAAATATTTTATGCGAACTATTGCTTATGTTTTCTAAACGTAACAAACCTAGCTAAAGATTATTTGCATTGAATTTGTAGAACAAACCTGATCTGTTTATGTATCAAGCAGAGGCGGCGCTAGCCCCCTTGGCGCCTCTATGCAGATCTTAGAAAATGCGCCCTTCTAAAAATGTTTAAAACATTTTCAGTACCGTTTGAATTTACATATTTCCAGTGTTACTTATATTAAATACTAAAATAAAAAGCAATAGCAGATACTACATTTATTATTACATTTTTTATACAGTATACAAAATACAAATGCTATTTTACATCTAAAAAAATAGATATTAACAATCATTAAACGTTTACTCTTCGTGCTTTAGCACTTGCAAAATTTTCAATTATCTCGTTGTTATCAATTTGTCACATACATCACTTTCTATTGCGATCAACGCAAGTTCGACAAAACGTTCTTGTGATAAAGTTGATCTAAGATAGGTTTTTATAATTTTTAACCGTAAAAACGATCGTTCCCCACTTGAAACTGTTACCGGTTGCGTTAATAAAACCCGTAAAGCGATACTTAAGTTAACATACAATGTTTCTAAATTATTTTTATAAATATAACGTAGTGCACTGAAAGGGGTATTAATTGAATTTAATTCTGTTAGGAATATGTCTTTAAAACAAAGTAATTTATTAAATAATTCGGTAGAAATTATATCCTTATCTTTTCCATCTGTAAGATATAGCTCTAAGTCGTCGCAATGTTTTTTAAGATCGGTTGTATTTAAAGTCGGTAAATTTCCTAAATTATGTAAAAAATTAAAATAATTATTATGAACTGTTAACTGTTCGCATCTTTCTTCTAGGGAATTTATAGTTGTATCTAAAATTACATTGAAGAAATTTATTTTAAAGCGCTCGCTTGGTGTTTGTGGGGTTTCATCCTTATGTTCATAATCGAATTGTCGTTTTTGTTTTCTTTTTCGTACGTTACCTAAGATTTGAAAGTCAGTAGGTATTTCGAGTATGGTAGCTAAATCGGATGAGGTTTCTATTAGATTTTGAAAACCTTCATCAGTGCGGTAATTTTTTACGTAAGTAGTTAAATTATTTATAGCTTTTAAAGCGGTTCCAACATCCATTTCGATCTTCTGCAGGAGTTTGCTAACTACATTTACTCTATTAAGTATATCATACCACAGTACTAATGAGCATACAAAGTGAAAATTGGCAATTTTGGAACACAAAATTCTAGCCTGACATTTGATTTGGTTATCCATTTTTTCATTCTCCTGAATTTGAAACAAAGCGTCGTAAATTTCACCAATTTGGAATCGCAATGGTTTTAAAGCTTCAACACGAGACTCCCAACGAGTATCGGACAATGGTTTTAATGTTAAATTTGGTACACATTTTTTCAAAATATCCCATCGTTTAGTTGATGCCGAAAAAAAATTATATATTTCTTGAACAATTCCGAAAAACGTAATAGTTTGGTGGTTGCAGTTAGCGGCATCCTTGACTACTAAATTTAGGGAGTGAGCAGAACAAGGGGTAAAGTAAGCTCTGGAATTAATATTTAAGATGTGTCTCTGTAATCCATTGTTTTTCCCTTTCATGTTCGCACCATTGTCATAACCTTGGCCACGCAAGTTGCTGATGTCTAAATTAAATTCTTTAATTTTTTCTATTATATAATTGGTTAAACCTTCACCAGTTGAATCTTTGATGTCAATGAAACCAAGAAAATGTTCTTGAATCTGAACTTGGTCATCAGTTGACACAAATCTTATAATAATGGTCATTTGCTCAGTATTACTGATATCCGGAGTACAATCCAATATAATTGAAAAATATTTTGCCTTTTGAATTAACAATAAAATCTTTTCTTTAATTTTTTTAGCTAATAAAGCAATTAATTCATTCTGTACATCTTTACTCATATAATGCACAGATTTCTTTTGTAACGTTTTTTGAAGATGACTAGACATAGTCACATCAAATTTTGCCAGTAATTGTACAAGTTGTAAAAAATTTCCATTATTTCTAACAAATAATTGATCTGATTTTCCTCTCAAGGGAAGACATTGTTTACATAAATATTTTATAATTTCAATAAATCTTTCTAAAATCGCACGCCAGTGCTGTTTTTCCAACTCAAATAATTTTTCTTGTTGTTGATCAATTGTTCGTTTTGATTTCAACGCACGTTCTAAATGAACCCATTGTTTAAAGTTGTTTAAATGAGCTAAAGATGTTTCATGACTATGTAAAGTTTGTGACAAATTTTGCCATTTAGAATATCCAGTTGTAATTAGGCGGCTTGTATTAATATTCTCCAATGAGTGACAGGTAAACAATTTACAGCAAAAACAAAATACGCTATTGCTTTTTTCCGAGTACATTAACCAGTCTCTAGGAACAGATTCCGAACTTGGCATTTTACGATAATAATATGTATCGCTGAATTTTCTTCCGTTATCATCAGATGGGTACAATACGTTTTGTTTCTTTGTCGGTCCGAGTTGAATTAAAAGTTTTCTTACTTTTTCATTTATTGGAGGCCATGTAGCTGGATCTTGAAGATTGTTCAAAACATCTAATGTTGGTGTATCATCAGTAATCAGAAATTTTGTTGATGTGGATAAGGTTTCTTCAGAAGATGCTCCCTGCGGTTCGATTTCAGGTTCAGGAGATTTAGTATGTTGTGCGCTTTTGTCTGCAGAATGGCTTTGAGATGCCGGTAGTTGATCTTCACGTAGATTTTCATTCGAAGGAACTGGTAAAACTTCATTTTTTGTCATCAAATATTTCTTTATATCGTCTCTTTGTTTTTCCAACTCCAATTCTCTGGTCGCTTTGCGTTTTCGATTTTGATATCCGGAAAGTTTTTTCGACATTTTTAGGTGACAACTACAGGTTATTTTTTAATTTCATAAATTTAATGTAAATATAACACCTAACATAAACTTACCTATTTACGGATGAACAATTCACAAATAAACAATGGATTTCGAGAGGAGATACACTTTACACCCAGAGTACACAAACTAATGTGCAAATCTAAATAACAAGTCGAGTTGTTCTTTAGAAATCCCTAAACGCGACGCAACGACGCGACTATACGGCGACGCGACGCCAGACGCAGGGCTCCAAAAGAGCGCCTAGTCGTCGTATAGACTTTTTTTTAGAAATAATGTATACAAAATAATAATTATCTTAATATACCGTACATACATGCATATGAAAAATGCCAATATTTTATTATTACTTCTTTTTTAATAATTTTTTTAAATAATTTTTATTATTGAGGTCTACGTTGGCGGCGTTGGCGCCCCCGTTATAATGCGCCCCCGTTATAATGCGCCCCCATGCGGTGCTTAGCTTGCTTACCGCATCGCGCCGCCCCTGGTATCAAGGTGGTAAGTGTACCCACTGGGCCTCACAAGGCTCGTCCGTTCAATCTATGGGAAACGTATATAAGTTGCCAACAAAACGTGTTCAAACACGATTGATCACGTTTGGCGACTGTATGCCGCCATATGTGTATGTGTAAAACTCTTGTGTGTAGTTTTCTTTTGGCATTGATCGGGTAAACATACTTTGTGTTGCATTTTTACTGTGTTTTTTGTGCTCTTCGGTTTTCTTGCTTTGTACCATTTGAAATGTCGGGAATAAGCGACGAAGTGTGGGAAGACTTTGATATGGTTCTAAATAGGCGTGAAAGATTTTCTAGACTTTCGAGAGACCGGTAGCAGCTCACTGAGGACAGACTGGCCGCGTTTTTTGCGAGTGAGAATATCGAGGATGAAGAAGATGATCCGTTCGGAGGTGATGATGCTGATGAAGACTATATTCCCCCTGATGAAGCGGCGTCCGATGCTGAAGAAAAGTTGCACATTGAGAAGAATATTGCGGTGGACAGTGACGATAGTGATGAAGAAGAGGAAGAAGTTGTCGAAGGACAGGCGGTTACTGTGAATAATTCACAATTGCCCGTTGGCGAATTTTACACATCCAAAGTTGGGGTTGTTTGGATGAAAAATCCACCGGCAAGATACCGTCCGCATGCACACAATGTTCCAGTTGTTGCCAGATGTGGTCCTACCCCAGTTATGCAGCAAGTTTTTGCCAGTCCAATCAGCATATTCAAGCAATTTGTTACTCCGGAGATGGTTAATCTAATTGTTTGCGAAACAAATCGCAAAGCATCTGGCATCATACGCGATTGGAATATAGCCCATCCTGATTCGACTGCAAGAGTTTGGACAGAAACAAACGAGAATGAGATGTACGCGTTCTTCGGATTATTATTATTTGCTGGTATGTTCAATTCGAATACACAGCCAGCTAAAGAACTTTGGAAGCCGTATCACCATGACATCTACAAAGCCACGATGTCCCTCAGCCGCTTCAAGCTACTCTTACGCTACATTCGGTTTGACAACGGAAACACGCGACCGGATCGTGAGGCATTGAGTAAAAGTGCAGCCATCGACGACCTTTGGATAATGCTAAACACCAATTTGGAACGCGCGTACGTGCCATCAGCGAATCTCACTGTTGATGAGCAATTGTTTCCATATCGAGGTCGCACGCGCTTCACACATTACATCCCTTCGAAGCCGGCTAAATATGGAATCAAGGTATGGTGGATTTGTGATGCGAAGAACAGTTATCCACTAAAGGGTGAGATATACACCGGTAAATTGGCAGGCGCCTTACGAGATGTGCAGCAGGGCAAGCGAGTGGTGTTATCTTTGGTACGAAAATTCCATGGAACCGGTCGTACAATTTATTGCGACAATTTCTTCACTTCTTTGGACTTGGCTGAAGAACTGCGTACATTGAAACTCGCAATTGTGGGCACTGTCCGATCCAACAAACGGTTTGTCCCGGAGGAGTCATTTTACTCTCAACCGAGCATTATGCATCCAACGTCGACAATGCCAACAAATCTAAGCCTTATCAAATTCTAGATTACAACGAAAATAAAGCATGTGTCGATACTATGGACCAGATGCTCAGTGGCTACTCTTGCAAGCGTGGCACAAACCGTTGGCCATTAGCCTTGTTTTATAATATGTTAGATGTCGCTGGACTGGCATCATTTATTATTCACAATTCTTTCCAACCATCACGCAAAACGGATAAACGTCGTGAATTCCTAACGGTTTTGACATCTCAGTTGGTTACTCCTCACATGGAGAATAGAGCAATGAATAGTCACGTTAGCCGCTGGCCTAATATCAGTGCACCTATGGCAAAATTTCATGTTTTTGTAAGTAATTATAAAAAATAAAGTATTATATATTCCTAATTCTACCTTTATTATTACAGACACCGTCGCATTACCTTGAACAATACCCAGCACCAAGCACATCCGCACCACCAGCAAAAAAAGAACGAAAGGACTGTGGTGCAATCCTCAGCACAAGAAAAAGCGGCGCAAAACGTTCTTGTCGTGTGAAAAATGTAAAAAATTCATGTGCCTTGAACACGGCTCTATGAGGAAAATTTGTCTGTGCCATGACTGTGCTGCTAAAGAATCATAAATTTAGAAAACTATACGATAACAATTCATTTCTGTTTATTTGTAGTTAACTATTAACTAGTTAACTAATAAATAAATCTATTAAAGTTTAAAGTTAACCATACAAAAATAGTAATTTTACTAAAGCATCCCAACTGCACCACCCTGTTAAGAGACCCCCTAATAATGACACCCACATACAGCTATAGCGTCATACAATAGATCTACCCAATAGCAGCTTTCGATGGGACACTTAGCTGGACGAAAATCGTAAGGACAACTGACCATGGCTTATGGGCCTCGCGAGGCCCAGTAGGGTCACTTACCACCTATTAGGTAGTTAAACATCCTAGGGTTAATATTATTTTTAATATTAAAAATGATAATTTTTGTATCATATCATAAACTAAAATGTTTAAGCTACAATTTAACATATGTATTATATCATAATTTTTAGAAGTACAGATGATATGATTTTTTGACAATTTCATATAATTTTTGATTCATTAATTAGACAGCTTCCTCTTTAACAATTTTTTTTCAAAATTTTTATTGTATTATTTTATAATTTTTATATTATATCATAAACTAGAATCTGAATCTCATTATGGTTTGCTCTGTTTTGAGTCAAAAAAGACTGGAAATTATCATGATAAGATGAATGCTGAAGTGTTCGAAAGATGGTTTCATATCATAGCCGAAATACAGAGAAGATACCCACTAGTCCTGGAGTATTCCTGGAGTCCTAGAGTATTCTAGAATTATGATAATGGGATGAACATTATGAAATGGGGGCGATTGTCCCCATATGATTGTGAATTAAACCCCGTTGAATTAATAAAAGGAGGAGTTGCAAGATATAATATATCATTTAAAATGAAAGATCTGCACCCATTATTTCAACAAGCTGTAAGCAATGTTTCTGTAGGTAATTGGAGGAATGCTATTCGTCATGCCAAAGGGGAGGAAGAAAAATTGTGGCAGGTCGACGATGGAGCGATGGACCGAGGTCAGAATGGAGCGGCTAACAATTGATGTGGGGAACGATTCTTCCTCGGAAGAGGAAATTTCCTCCAAAACTGATTCGAATTTAGTCAGATCATCCCAATTTACAAAATTTTTACTTTATATAACGAGGTGATCACAATATTAACTAATAAATGTGTACCAGGTTCGGTAGACTCTATAGTAGCTCATGGAGACACCAACCACACACCGACTACAGAAGATCTGCACGCAGGACAAAATGAGGTGGGCAATAAACAGTTTTTCACCTTTCACCTGTCGTTGAAACTGTCTGCCTTTGATAAGACGACCTTCTTGGTTATTGACGAGGCTTTGACTGACCAAAATGGTCCTCCTACCCTTTGTGGATGGATAGACAGCTCCCTCAGACAAAGAATCGTTAAGGGAACTTTCTTTCTTTGTATGTATGTATTTTTTCTTGTATGTGAAACTAATTATTGTGCAATAGTGAGGGAAATAAGCGTGGCTTCGCTCAGGTTCACTGCATCTGTTTGGTTAACAGAATATAGTCGTGCAAATTTTTTTGCATTTATTTCTTTTGCTGGTGTATAAATATTGTAGCACAATTCGGCAAGATTTTCAATCTAAATTTATCATGCCAATCCAATTGGCAAGTAAATACTTCTGTAGAGTGGTAGATCACACAAAAATAAGATATAATTTCACAAAATTTTTATTTATTTTTTATTAAATCAAATCCAGGAGGAATTAAATTCGGTTCAACTTTAGCAATTTGTCTAAATTGCCCCTTCATCAACTTAAAACTATTTGATAACCTCAAACCAACACCAAATTCATTCATGGTCTCCTCAAACACTGGGTAAATAAACTTCAACAATCCATGATCGATCGTTGGGAAAAGATGGTGAAGAGCGTGTTGCCCAAAAGTGGTCAAAGTCCATAAATGCGACCCCAAAATCTCCTCGCGATCCATAACTGCATCTAATTGAGCTATCCCAAAATCTTTTTCATTCCTCGCAGCATCACCATCATGGAAGATATCAGGAGCATGATGTGCTGCATTAATTCCAATGATAGCGAAAATAAACGAACCGGATAAAATGATACAAGTCCAAAAATAAAAACAAGTTATTACTGGTTGATTTGAGAAAGTTACAAGAAAAATCGGTAAAGAAAATGGAATTAAATAGGAAATATTAAATTCTTTTTTGTTGTATTTAAAGAATTCGCGGAGCCTTAAAAAGAAACTTCCATGAAAAACTAAACACCAAATCAATGGTGAAACCAACCAGGGTAAATAACGCTTCAAAAAAGATTTATTTTTTGGAAAATACGTTGCTAATGGCTCAAAAATGTACATCTCCATGTCGATTATGGTGTTTGGAAATAAATGGTGGCTTAAAGCGTGGCTAACTCTCCATTCTCTATAAAAAAAATTGTGATAAATGTGTTAATTTTTTTTTAATCGACGTACTTAACACTTTGAAATCCTAATTGGAAATAAAACATCCTAAAATTATCGGCTTGATGGAAATAATTGTGAGCTGAGATGATAACGGTTGCGAGAAAAAATCCGGATAATCCAACAAGGAAATAATTTCCAAAGTTGCATGCTAATAACGATGTTAAAAATGTTAAAATTAATAAAGAATCTGCATAAAATTTTGAAATCGTTATCGGGATTTTTGGAGTATCTTTTAAAATAATTCCAACTCGTTTTTTTAGTGTCCTATAAAACCCATCTCTTTTAAAAGTGTAAGGTGACACCCTCTCAGTTATAGCATCCTTGATATAAAACTTTTCAAGTAATTTTTCTGGCTTTTCACTCAAATGATGTGCCTCAAAAGCTTCGGTTATATCAGTTCCCTAAAAACAAAAATTTTTTAATCTTTAATCCTTTAAATTAATTAATTATTAAAGCACCAACTTACTTGTGTTAATTCTAACCATTGTGATCCTCCGGGATGGTTTTTAATAAACCCGGTTAAATCATAAAGTCCATCGTGGACTCTCCAAAAAACGTTTTCGGCCCCGTCGATTTGTTTTCTTCCGTTTAGCCAAACTCGAGAACTTTTTTCTTTGACGCCGAATCCGGGAATTCGTGATTTGAAACCGATTGTGCCTAATTCTTGGGTGTTGTTCGGGGGCATGATGATTTATTGAATGTAAAATGAGGAGTGATATTAAAAGTTGGGATTAATATAGCGCATCAACAAGTTGGTTTAAAAAAATGATAAAGAGAGGTTAAAGATTAAAATGTTAAGTGTGAGATTTGTTGACAGAAAATGTGGATAAATAAAATAAATATGTAGATATTGTATAACGAGACACTGATATGATTTGTATGTTAAATTGAAGCTTAAAGATTCTAGTTTATGATGTGATGTAAAAACTATGAGATAATATTACTAAGATTTCGAGGAAAAAATTATTAAAGAAGCAATTGATACATTTATTACTAAAGGATAATACGAAATTTTCAAAAAAACGTATCAATTGTATTTTTAAGAAGCATGATATGATATATATGTTAAATTGAAGCTTAAAGATTCTAGTTTATGATGTGATATAAAAAGTATTAGATAATATTATTGAAATTTGAAGTAAAGAATTATAAAAGAATTTGTCAAATTTCGTATAATTTTCATAATTTGGCAGTTTAATTTTTAAAATTTTGTTACAGGAAATTTTAATAATATTATCCTATAATTCTTATATCATATCATAAACTAGAATGTTTAGGCATCAATTAGACATACATATTATATCATAATTCTTAAAAATACGGTCGATAGGATTTTTTGACAATGTTGTTGTCTTTGATTCATAAATTTGACAGCTTCCCCTTTAATATTTTTTTCCTGGAAATTTTAATAATATTACCTAATAATTTTTATATTATATCATCAACTAGAATGTTTCTTTTAGTTTTTGAGATATTAATTTATAAACGTAATAATGAATTTTTTAATTTTTTTAGAGAAACAATCATTTTCAAAAAATCATAACAAACAGGGTGTTTAAATAATATCTGGGTTTCTCTGGGTTGCACTGGTTGAAAAACTTCTTTCGTGAAAAATACCTTATTTTTATTTGTTTGCAACAGCCAAACATTGAAAGACGTGCGTTCGAGTTGTGAATAATTATATTTATATTTTTGTTTTGTTTGTTATCGCGTTGACGACGAATGTCGCGTTGACGACGAATCAATTTTTACGCCGTGCAACGGATAACTTGATAACATGAGGGTAAATACATATAATAAAAAATATATGATTAATAAAATAACAAATAATTAACACAGGGATTTTAATAAATCATTACGATTTTATCAGCAATTGTAGTACAACTTATAAGCTCTCCAATGACAGAAACGGATTTTCAAAATATCTGTTAGTTTTTGAGATATTAACTTTTTAACAGAAGGCATTTTCTCATCTTTTTCGGAATAAACAATTATCTTCATTCATTTTCAAAAAATCGTAATAAATCGTTGTTTTAATAAATTCTTATGCAATTATCAGCGTTTGCAATACAAATTGTTGGCTTTCCAATGAAAGAAACGGATTTTCGAAATATCTATTAGTTTTTGAGATATTAATTTATAAACGTAATAATACACTTTCTCATTTTTTTGGAGAAACAATTATTTTCAATAATTTTCAAAAAATCATAACAAATAGGCATTTGAATAAATCATTACGATATTATCAGCAATTGTAGTACAAGTTATAAGCTCTCCAATGACAGAAACGAATTTTCAAAATATCTGTTAGTTTTTGATATATTAACTTTTTAACAAAAGGCATTTTCTCATTTTTTTCGGGATAATCAATTATTTTCATTCATTTTCAAAAAATCGCAATAAATCGTTGTTTTAATAAATTCTTACGAAATTATCAGCATTTGCAATACAAATTACAGGCTTTCCAATGAAAAAAACGGATTCTCGAAATACCTTTAAGTTTTTGAAAAATAAGTTTTTAAACATAACGAGAACAATTAATATCACAATATTTTCAAGAAAACGTAATAAATCGTTGTTTTCATAAATTCTGATGAAATTATCAGCATTTGCAATACAAATTGTTGGCTTTCCAATGAAAGAAACGGATTTTCGAAATATATTTTAGTTTTTGAGATATTAATTTATAAACGTAATAATGCATTTTTTCATTTTTTTGGAGAAACTATCATTATCAATAATTTTCATAAAATCATAACAAATAGGGATTTTAATAAATTATTACGATATTATCAGCAATTGTAGTACAATCAGTAGAGTAATATACCATGTGTAAGAATGAAAGAACTGTATTATGAAATACAAAAACTAAATATGAAGAAATTAGTAGGCTATGACCTAATTAATGGAGAAACATTGAAACATCTACCAAAACGGGCGATTACAAAACTATTACACATAATTAATGCTGCTTTTAAACAGAAATACTTCCCAAGTATGCTGAAATAATAATGATACCAAAACCTGGTAAACCCCCCACAGATGTTACATCATATAGGCCAATCTCATTATTACCCTTACTATCAAAACTGCTTGAAAAATTACTATTAAAAAGACTAAAACCTGTCATAGAAGAAAAAGCCCTAATACCAACACATCAATTTGGGTTTCGGAATAAACATGCAACAATAGACCAAGTGCATAGAATAACGAATATTATCGAAATAGCAATGGAAGAAAATAAAGTCTGCTCCGCCATATTTTTGGATGTTGCACAAGCTTTCGACAAAGTCTGGTTAGATGGTTTAAATTACAAACTAGACCAAATACTACCATCAACGTATAGTCAACTACTAAAATCATATCTTTCTGATCGATATTATAGAGTAAAATACGAAAACGCTTATTCACCAATACATGAAATACGAGCCGGAGTTCCTCAAGAAAGTGTGCTTGGCCCAACATTGTACTTACTCTACACATTCGACCTTCCTCAGGTACCAGAAACTTTAACAGCTACATTCGCAGACGACACAGCGATCTTGGCTGTTGCAGAAAATGAAGTAGTTGCAGCAAATAAGTTACAATTGGCATTAAATTCAATAGAAAACTGGACCAAACGATGACTAATAAAACTAAATACAAATAAATCGACATATATAAACTTTACTTACAAGAAAATAAACTATGTCCCAGTACACATAAATGGCAATGCAATCCCTTACGCCGACACCGCAAAATATCTTGGTATGACGCTGGATGCCAAACTCAAATGGAAAGCTCACGTCAAAAAAAAACGTGAGGAACTTGATATCAAATTTAGACACCTATATTGGCTTATTGGCAGAAAATCAACGCTATCACTAAAAAACAAGTTGTTAATATACAAGTAAGTATTAAAACCAAAATGGACATACGGAATCCAACTGTGGGGTTGTACCTGCAAGACAAATGCAAGTCTGATTCAAGGATTCCAGAACAAAGTAGTAACGTGCATAGTGAATGCACCCTGGTATATAAGAAACACCGACCTCCATCGCGACTTGAAAGTAGCATCGGTGTCATCAGAAATTGCATCATTCGCATGTAAACATGAGAAGAGAATGCACGATCATCCCAACATCGAGGCCATCCAGCTTCTCGACAACAAGGATGTCCTACGTCGCCTTCAGCGGATGAAGCCGTTCGATTTAGTGACCTAGTGCCCTAGTCGATTCAAACGCGAGCAATAGTGCGGAATTATAACAAAAACAATAATACCCAATACGTGTGTTCCGCGTATCGCAGTGTGCGCGTTTTTGCATTTTGGTCTTAAAACGGTAAAAATATGACAATATTTATCTATATTATGGGTAAACCAGACTGGACCACTGGGAAAAGCTGCAAAACATTATCTAGTTTAATTTAGTGTTAAAAATAAGTAACTAATTACTATGTATTTACTAGGTGTTATGCAATTGAGCTATGCATAATATAGAAAAAAAAAATTGTAGTACAAGTTATAAGCTCTCCCATGACAGAAACTGATTTTCAAAATATCGAAATTAGCTTTTAAACATAACGAGAACAATTTCACCAAATTTTCAAAAAATCGCAATAAATTGTTGTTTTAACAAACTTTTATAAAATTATAAGCATTTGCAACACAAATTATCGGCTTTTCAATGAAAGAAACGGATTTTCGAAATATCTTTTTGTTTTTGAGATATTAATTTATAAACTCTCTCATGCACTCTCTCATTTTTCTGGAGAAACAATTACTATCAATAATTTTCAAAAAATCATAACAAAATAGGCATTTCAAAAAATCGTTACGACATTATCAGCAATTATAGCACAAATTATAAGCTCTCCAATGACAGAAACGGATTTTCAAAATATCAGTTAGTTTTTGAGATATTAACTTTTTAACAGAAGGCATTTTCTCATCTTTTTCGGAATAAACAATTATCTTCATTCATTTTCAAAAAATCGCAATAAATCGTTGTTTTAACAAATTCTTATGAAATTATCAGCCTTTGCAATACAAATTATCGGCTTTCCAATGAAAGAAACGGATTTTCGAAATATCTCTTAGTTTTTGAGATATTAATTTATAATCGTAATAATACACTTTCTCATTTTTCTGGAGAAATAATTATTTTCAATAATTTTCAAAAAATCATAAAGAAGGATTTCAATAAATCATTACGATTTTATCAGCAATTGTAGTACAAATTATAAGCTCTCCAATGACAGAAACGGATTTTCAAGATATCCGTTAGTTTTTAAGATATTCATTTTTTAACAGAAAGCATTTTTTCATCTTTTTCGAGATAAACAATTATTTTCATTCATTTTCAAAAAATCGCAACAAATCGTTGTTTTAACAAATTCTTATGAAATTATCAGCATTTGCAACACAAATTATCGGCTTTCCAATGAAAGAAACAGATTTTCGAAATATCTTTTAGTTTTTGAGATATTAATTTATAAACATAAAAATGCACTTTATCGTTTTTCTGGAGAAACAATTATTTTCAATAATTTTCAAAAAATTATAACAAATAACCGTTTCAATAAATCATTACCAAAATTAATTACATTAATTACAGATAATATAAATTTGACAGTTTCATCTTTAATAAGTTTTTCCAGGAAAATTTAATAATATTAGCTTATAATTTTTATCTCGTATCATAAACTAGAATGTTTAATCTGCATTTTAACATACAAATCATATCATGATTCTTAAAAATATAAATAATACCTATGATTTTTGGAAAATGTATAAATTTTGATTCATAAATCTGACATAATTCTGAAAAAATCTTATTATTTTTATATCATATCATAAACTAGAATCTTTAAGCATCAATTAAACGTACATCATATCATAATTCTTAAAAATACGATCGATATGATTTTTTGAAATTTTCGTAATTTTTTTATTTACAAATTTGACAGTTTCTTCTTTAATAACTAAATAACTAAATTTAATAATCTAATCTTATAATTTTTATATCGTATCATAAACTAAAATGTTTAAGCTACAATTTAACGTACGTATTATAATATGATGCTTAAAACTACGGATGGTATGACTTTTTGAAAATGTATAATTTTTGATTCATAAATTTCACAGTTTTCTCTTTAACATTTTTTGTTTGAAAATGTTGATAATATTATTCTATAATTTTAATATCATATCATAAACTAGAATGTTTAAGCTACAATTTAACAACAATTTAATGTGTTATATCATGATTCTTATAAATATAAATGATACAATTTTTTGAATATTTCGCATAATTTTTAATTCATAAATTTGACAGTTTTCTCTTTAATAACCTTTTTTTTGAAAATTTTAATAATATTATATCATAATTTTTATATGATATCATAAACTAGAATGTTAGGAATATTTTTAATTCTTAACCGCGATAAATCGTTTGAAACGAATCCAAACACGATAATGTTGAAAATAATCGGGAGACGGTTACTTCCGGTTTTGAGTTTTAATTTTAATTTGGGTTAAAATCGATCAAAATGAATCCAAACAAGATGTTATGTTTAAAAGTTAGCATCTCAAAAACTGAAAGCTATCTTGAAAATTCGTTTATTTTATTGGAAAGCTGATAATTTGTATTGTAAATGGTGATAATTTCATAAGAATTTGTTAAAACAACGATTTATTGCGATTTTTTGAAAATGAATGAAAATAATGTTTATTCCGAAAAGATTAGAAAATGCCTTCTGTTAAAAAACTAAAATCTCAAACACTAACAGATATTTTGAAAATCCACTTCGGTCATTGGAGAGCTTATAGTTTGTACTACAATCGCTGATAATATCGTAATGATTTATTCAAATCCCTATTTGTTATAATTTTTTGAAAATTATTGCAAATAATTGCTTCTTCAGAACAATGAGAAAGTGTATTGTTACGTTAATAAATTAATATCTCAAAAACTAAAAGATATTTCGAAAATCCGTTTATTTCATTGGAAAGCCGATAATTTGTATTGCAAATACTGGTAATTTCATAAGATTTTGTTAAAACAACGATTTATTGCGATTTTTTGAAAATTCTGTGATATTAATTGTTCTCGTTATGTTTAAAAACCAATTTTTCAAAAACTAAAAGATATTTTGAAAATCCGTATCTTTCAATGAAAAGCTAACAATTTGTATTACAAATGCTGATAATTTCATAAGAATTTGTTAAATCAACGATTTATTGCAATTTTTTGAAAATGAATTAAAAAAATTGTTTATCCCGAAAAAGATGAGAAAATGCCTTCTGTTAAAAAGTTAATATCTCAAAAACAAACAGATATTTTGAAAATCCGTTTCTGCCATTGGAGAGCTTATAATTTATACTACGATTGCTGATAATATCGTAACGATTTATTGAAATCCCTATATGTTATGATTTTTTGAAAATTATTGAAAATAATTGTTTCTCCAGAAAAATGAGAAAGTGCATTATTACGTTTATAAATTAATATCTCAAAAACTAAAAGATATTTCGAAAATCCGTTTGTTTCATTGGAAAGTCGATAATTTGTATTGCAATTGCTGATAATTTCATAAAAATTTGTTAAAACAACGATTTATTGCGTTTTTTGAAAATGAATGAAAATAACTGTTTATCCCGAAAAAGATGAGAAAATGCCTTTTGTTAAAAAGTTAATATCTCCAAAACTAACAGATATTTTGAAAATCCGTTTCTGTCATTGGAGAGCTTATGATTTGTACTATAATTGATATATCGTAATGATTTATTGAAATGCTCAAGGGCAGCCAGTGACGCTAACAACAGATCGTGATCAACCGAATCGAACGCCTTGCTGAAATCAAGTAGTACAAGGATGATAACAACATTTGTCGCATGCATACCTAATATCATCTGTAATCTTAATAAGCGCTGTTGTCGTGCTATGACCTTTACGAAAACCCGATTGAAACTCGTTGTGCAAATTAAATTCTAAATGGTCTTCGACAGCATCAAAATACACTACCAGCAATACTTAAAGAATACAATATTGACCATTATTTCAACAATACATTTAGTACTGAACAACATCAAACTACAGAGGTAAACGTTCAAACCGCTAATGGATTAATATCTGTAGCAGCAACGTACATACCGCCGAGACATAATCTCAAAAGAGAAGATTATCAGGAAATTCTGCATCTTGAAACAAATTTGTACTTGGAGGAAACTTTAATGCAAAACATATGTCTTAATAATAATAATAATAATAACTTGGCTTTATTAATAAAAAAAATAATGACAATAATTATACAAAAGCAATACGTAGGGCGGAGTTAGGAATCAAGTTCCTCTCTACCACTCAACCCTACAAACAAAAAAAAAAAAATTAAGTATTAATAAAATAGAACAAAAGAAAAATTAAAATTAAAACAAAAAAAAACAAAAAAAACAATGTTTACGAAATTAACAATATTAAACAAATCAAAAATAAAAAAA